>JAOXYD010019364.1:0-14700 GCA_028565735.1 Pinacopodium congolense
ATCTTTGACCAGTTTTTAAAATCATCATGTGATTTATCTCAGTGATTCTTATTAAGAAGTGTAAACCCCTAATGAAGATCCTAACGCTCAGCTATCAAATTTTTTGGAGATTTGTGATGCTTTGAGGTTCAATGGAATGTTTAATGATGCTATGATTATTCCTAATCACTTTGAGGGATTCGACAAAGGCATGGTATAATTCACCCAGCTTAACTCATATTACCAAGTGGGAATAAGTAGCCCAAGCTTTCCTTTCCAAATATTTTCCCTTGACTAAGATAGCAAGGATGATCAAGGAGATCACAAGTTTTCAATAGCATGATGGGGAGTCCTTATATAAAGCTTGAGAGAGGTTCAAAGAGTTGCAAGGGAGCTGACTATGCCATAATCTTCCAAGAGAGTTCTTACTACAAACGTTCTATAATAGAGTCACTCAGATCACCAGGGGGACTATAGATGCAGCTGCTAAGGGATCATTGATGAAAAGGACCATTGAGGCAACTCATGAACTTTTGGAAGAGTTGGCGAGTAATAGCTATATGTGGTCAAGTGAGTAAAGTAGGTTAGGGTTAAAGGAGAAAAAAGGGATGATCCCAGTTGACTCAATAATAATACTACAAGCTCAGATTACAACCATCATTAAGCAGTTCAATAATATGCAAGTAGCATCTTCATGTTTAGTTAGAGCCCTATAGTCACAATGCGAATTATATGGGCAAGGCAACCACGATACAGTAGGATCTTTCTTATTAGGAACAGATGGCATTGAGTAGATAAATTTCGTAGGCCAACAGCAAAAATGTAATAACCCCTACTCCAACTCTTATAATCCTGGGAGGAAAACTACCTCTATTTTTCTTGGAATTCTAACAATGTAGGTGGCTAAGCGAGAACATAAGAACCTTCTGGATTTCAACAAGATTACTTCAGAACTTTGGAGAATAAGATAGATAGGATGGTGGATAAGCTGATTGATACATTGGGCTCCAAGCTAGCAAGCTAGGAGGAGAATCTAAAGCAGAGGATGGAAAATAATCAAAATCAGATAGAGGTTAAATTTTACCAAATCACCAAGAACAATGCCTCATCTATCCATAACCTGGAAGTTCAGGTAGGTCAAGTTGTCAATGCTATGTCTTTTAGAAATATAAGTAGCCTACCGAGCAATACTGAAGCCAACCCGAAGGAGAAACTCAAAGAAATCCAACTTAGAAGTGGAAAACAACTAGAGGAGTCGAGTGTGCTAAAGGACAGCTAAGAGAAAGGGAAAGGCAAGCAGATAGAAGAATAGAAGGAGGAAGAGACAGAAGAAGAGAGGCTTTATGTGCCATCATCATCTTATAAACCCAAGATTCCATATCTGCAGAAGGTGAGGAAACATCAAGTAGATGCTCAGTTCTCCATGTTTCTGGAGAAATTGAAGAAGCTCTAGATCAATTTGTCTTTAGTGAAGACGTTGGAATGTATGTCCAAGTATTTAAAGTTTCTTAAGGAAATATTGACACACAAACACACTTGGGAGGACAACCAAACAATTACTTTAATAGAGAAATGCAGTTCTATCATCTCTAGCAAAATGCCATCAAAATTGAAAGACCCAGGGAGTTTTACTATTCTAATGTGTTGGTGGTGATTTTGAGTTCTCTAAATATTTATGTGATATAGGTGCAAGTTTTAACTTAATGCCTTTGTCTATTTTTAAAAAAATAGGGCTAAGAGAGGTTAAGCCAACATCCATACTCATTCAACTTATGAATTAGTCCATCAAGAGACCGTTTGGAGTGGTGGAAGATGTGTTAGTAAAAGTAGGTAAATTCATTATCCATGTCGACTTTTTTGTGTTGGATTTTGAGGAAGATAGAAATTGTCCCTTGATTTTGGGGAGGCCCTTTATGAATACTAGTACGACATTAGTGGATGTGCATGAAGGAAAACTTATCTTAAGGGTTGGTGACGAGCGAGTTGAATTTAATATTTCTAAATCCTTGAAGAAGTCAATGGATGGTAATGTGTGCATGAAGATTGATGTTGTGGATGAATGTGTAAAGGAGGTTGGAGAGGAAGTTTGTGAAGTTGTTAAAACAAATAGAGATGAGAACATTGGTGAAGAGGAAAGATGTGAACAAATCAAGCTGGAGAGACTAGACAGAATAGATGCACCCATGCCACCTTCCATTCTTAAGCCCCCATTTTAGAGTTAAAACCCTTACCTGCCCACTTGCGATACACCTTTCTAGGTGAGAACTATACTCTAACCATTATTATGTCCAACCAGTGGGATTGCGAACAAGAAGAAAAAATGGTAGAAACCATTAAGAAGAGGATGAGAGCCATAGGATGGAAAATGTCTGACATTAGGGGAATTAGCCCCAATGTAGTGATGCATAGGATTAACCTTGAGGAAGGCTAGAAAACAGTGAGGGAGAGACAAAGGAGGTTAAACCCAAACATATAAGAGGTGGTAAAGAAAGAAGTAGTGAAGCTGTTAGATGCGAGGATCATTTACCCTATTTTAGATAGTGAGTGGGTGAGTTTGGTGCAATGTGTGCATAAGAATGGTGTCATGAAAATAATGGAAAATGAAAAAGGTGAAAAGATCTCCACTAGGACTACCACAGGGTGTATAGTGTGCATCAACTATAGGAAACTCAACTTGGCCACTAAGGAAGACCATTTTCCCTTACCTTTTGTGGATTAAACGATTAAGAGGGAAGCTGGTCATGCTTTTTATTATTTTCTTGATGGATATTCAGGATACAATGAAGTATTCATATACCTAGAAGATCAGGAGAAGACCACCTTCACATGTCCTTATGGGACGTTTGCTTACAAACAAATGCCCATCGGCTTATCTATTGCAACTACCACATTCCAAAGGTGTATTATGGCCATCTTTTTAGATATGAATGAGAACTTCATGGAGGTATTTATGGATGAAGTCTCTGTCTTTGGAAACTCTTTTGATCATTTTTTTTCTTAATTTAGACAGAGTGCTTCAAATATTTAAGGAATGTCATTTAGTCTTGAATTAGCAGAAGTGTCACTTTATGGTCCAAGAGGGCAATGTATTGGGCCACAAGATCTCACACAATGGTATGGAGGTAGATAGAGCCAAGACATAAGTGATTAAAAAGCTTCCACATCCTACTAACATTAAAGGAATTTGAGTGTTCCTTCATTATGTAGGATTCTACATACAGTTCATTAACGATTTTTCTCTCATAGCTTGAATATTGACATATCTGTTAGTTAAAGATGTGCACTTTGTGTTTAATGATGATTGTCTAAACTCTTTTAACAAGGTGAAGAAGGCACTCACAACCGCACCCATTTTGACATCCCTAATTGGTCGCTTCCCTTCGAAATTATATAAGATGCAAGTGATTAGGCCATCGGTTGTCTGCTTGGATAGCAAAAGGATAAGCACCTCCGTGTCATCTATTATGCAAGCAAGATCTTGGTGGGAGCATAGTTGAAGTACACCATAACAAAAAATGAGTTGTTCACTATGGTATTTGGATATGAGAAATTCTGTTCTTATCTTTTAGGTTCACATATTATTGTTTTTACAGATCACGTGGTGTTACGATATCTCTTTACTAAGAAGGATGCCAAGGCTAGGCTCATCTGTTGGGTCTTTCTACTCTAAGAATTCAACCTCGAAATCAAGGACAAAAATGGAGCGAAAAATGTTGTAGGAGACCATCTCTCAAGACTTGAAATGGGGAACTAAGAAGAAGAAGAGATAATTGATGAGCATTTTCCAGATAAGGCACTAATGATGGTAGAAATTCCCTTTCTCCCTTGGTTTGCCAATATTGCCAATTATCTCTCATGTGGTATCCTTCCCTCTCACCTTTATCATTAGCATAGGAAGCATTTCTTATCCTAGTGCTCTCGATATATTTGGGATGAACCTGTATTATATAAAATTTATGCTAAAAATTTGGTTCGTAGGTGTGTCCCTAATGATCAAATGCCTGAGATTTTGACCCATTGTCATAGTTCAGCGTATGCAGGACATTATGGAGCAAACAGGATGACTGCACGCATTTTAGAGTGTGGATTTTGTTAGCCCACCTTGTTAAAGAATGCTTGAGACTTCGTGTTAAAGTGTTATAGGTTCCAAAGAGTGAGGAATATTTCAAAAAGGGATGAGATGCGCTTTCCAACATCTTAGAGGTAGAGGTATTCGATGTTTAAGGTTTGGATTTCATGGGACCTTTCCCATGTTCCCTAGGTAATTCCTATATCTTAGTGAGAGTTGATTACGTTTCCCAACCAATGATGGAAAGGTGGTGCAAAGATTCATTAAAATGCTCTTCACAAGATTTGGAGTGCCTAGAGCGATCATTAGTTATGGAGGGAGTCATTTTTGTAACTAACCTTTTTAAACTTTATTAAAAAGATACAATATGTGCCACCGAGTGGTGACCCCCTAACATCGACAAATGAGTGGCCAAGTGGAAGTAGTGAATCAGGAATTGAAGAAGATTTTTGAAAAGGTAGTGAGGACCACATAGAAGGATTGGGCTTTGAAATTAGATGACATACTTTGGGCGTATAGAACGGCTTTCAAAACACCCATATCTATTACGCCTTATAGGCTTATCTATGGTAAGGCTTGCCACTTTCCTTTGGAGTTAGAGCATAAAGCCTATTGGTCAATTTAGAAATTAGATATCGATTTGAGGCTTGAAGGTGGAAAAAGGTTGCTACAACTTGATGACTTGGAAGAGTTTAGGTTTAGAGCCTATAAGAATGCTAAATTGGACAAGGAAAGGGTGAAAAAGTGGTATGATGCTCACATTAAGAAAAAGGAATTCAAAAGTGAGGACTTGATGCTCTTATTTAATTCAAAACTTAGATTGTTCATCAAAAAGCTTAAGTCAAGGTGTAGTGGACCTTTCAAGGTCATTCAAGTATTTAGTCATGGTGCATTAGAGTTAGAGAACATCAAAGGTAAAACATTCAAAGTCAATGGCAACAGGTGCAAGCTGTACTTTGGAGGAGCTCTTTTACAAGAAAGGGAAGTGGTTTCTTACCTTTCTTTGAGCCTAATTTAATTGCATTAGAGTTGGTCGAGCTCATGACCCTAAATGAAGCAGGTTTTGAATAGTTTATTGGCAGTTTTAGTGATAGTTCTTAGCTTCATAATTGTTATTTATTTTAATTTTCCCTTTTCTTTTGTTTTTTGACTTGTTTTCTTGAGGTCGGTTGATTTTTTTTGGTAGATTTTGTTGTTTGTGCTTGTATTTGGAGGTTTGAATTGAGATTGAGGTGTTTGGGCACTTAAGTTTTGCAATTTAAAAGTTACATCGTGACTTTGTCATGATCGTGACATAGGATTTACCTAAACCTTCTATCACGATCATCAAGATCGTGACTAACGCAATTTTGAAGAAGGGTTAAAACCCTATCTCCCTTCTTCTTCTTCTTTGCTTTCTTTCTCTCACGCCTCCCTCTCTCCCATTGTGGTACCCCCATGTCTTTTTCCTCCATCTTTAGCTTAGATTTCCTCAAATTAAGTGTGTTTTTGACGATTTCTTCCCAAAATCTTAAAGGTTTGGATGTTTCTTTCTTGTTTCTTCCCTTTTCTGCAATTTTTCTTCCTCTCCACCTCCATTCTTGCATCTCTTTCCCTCTCCTGGCTATTTTTTCCTCTGTTTTCATTTTTTCTCACCCTATTTTAATGTTTCCTTTACAAGTTTTTACTCATCATGCCTCCAAGAACCAAGACCCTTTACCGAAAATCCATTCAACCTATTCAAGTTGAAGCAGAGGGTTGTGATGCGAGGGACATCTCTGCAAATTTTAGGGCTCCCTTTCCAATCTTCTCAACAGATGAAGGAATTAGGTACAATCTTTTAAAAGGTAAGACTATTCTTGCACCCCGCTATTTCAATTTTTTTCTCTTAGAAGAAATAGGACTTAAAGATAAATTATTGAGGTTGTGCACTGAGGCTGGTTGGACTCAATTCATTCAAATGGATTATCCCACTTTCGTTGAATTAACACTTGAGTTCTTTACCACCCTAGGTTTTCAATCACCTACTTCAAATGAATTTTGGTTTAGATTATGTGGTAAGGCTCATAAGTTTGATGAAAAAGTCTTCAATTCATTTTTTTCCTTTCCTAAACGCCATGTAGAAGATGTCCATCAAAATTTTGCAACCATCAGTTATTGGCATTTTTGACTAAGATACCAGAATTCAAACCGCATAATGCTTTTAATGCTAATATTCTTAACCATTAACGTTTATTATTGCTTAAGTTTATTTGCTATATCCTTCTATTTTTTCCCAGCTTTTATGCAATTAGTGAGTAGGAAGGGAAATTATTTAGGCGTAAGGTATTTAGCTACTAAATTAGCACACATTTCGATATTGATACTGCTAGACTAACCCTTATTTCATGTGAGTACTCTAATATCTCTTATCAGCACTGCTCGGAAATCCTATGGCATAACAACATGAAGCTTCGAGATCCTAGGACTCACACCACAATCAAGCACAGATTTGCTGCTGAGCCTTTAAGCCCTAAGGACGCCCCCTCGTATGGTGAAGATTCAAGTGAGGATTCAAAAGAAGTAGGTTAGAAGAAGGTGTACAATCTCCTCGAAGGCCAAAATAGCTAAACACAGCAGTAATTGGCCGCATTGAATGAGCAGATGCAAATGGTGATCCGATGTTAGCACCATCTAGAAAGGAAGATCCACAAAGCTTGGGCAATGCAAGGATTCTAAGACCCTTCACCAACACCATTTCCCCCTTCCTCTCTATAAGCTCTCTTACCCTCCCTTTAATTGTTATCTATTTTGTTACTTTGCGATTTTTATTATTTGGTGATTTTGTATGTGTTTTTTTTTCTTTTGTTTTTATCTTCACACATTGAGGACAATGTATCCTTCAAGTATGGGGAGGTAGCTTTAGTCCTTTGTTTGCGTTTTCATTGCATGTTTGCATGTCATTTATGATGCATGATAGGGTTTTTAGTATTAGTTCTTATGTTTACTTGTCATTTTCCCTGCATTTGAACTTTTGTAATTATGTGTTGTTATAAAATTCTATCATTGTAATCAGAATGGGATTGAGATGTATGCTTGAAGTTGAATTAGGCCACTTGGATAGAAAGTGAATCATGTAGATTGACTTAAGTAATTGGTTACATAGGCTTACCTAGAAATTGACACTGGAGTGATTAGTTGATGTATAGAAACATGAGGGATCTTCAATTGAGCCTAAGGGAGGATTTGAGCCTATATAACTCTATTCCAAAGTCATTTCATTATTTATATGTGTGATACTCTCATAGTTAGTTACCTCTAGAACTTGCTCTGAACTAATTTGAATATACTAGATACATGCTAAATAGAAGTGATAAAGGCCCTCTTTCTTTTAACCTTTAGCTTAAATGACCAACCTATGTCATTTTTCCTTGAAAACCCCTTTCAGCCTTTGACCTTTTTGTTTCATGAAGAAAACATCTTATCTTTGAACCTTCAAACCCCATTAACTTACCTAATCACAAGTTCAATAGTGTGCTAAGTTTGCATTAGTTTGGGATTTTGTCTATATTTTGTTTTCAGAGATGCTTTAAGCAGTTTCTAGTACTTATATTTCTAGTACTTCTACTCTTTGGAGCACATTGCATTTAGCTACTTTTTTGTTTATTATATCGTTATTATTATTCAAAAAGAAAAAAGAGAAAAAATCAAAAGAAAAAAAGAAAAGAAAAAAAAAGAAAAGAAAGGAAAAACATGAAGTAGCAATAGTATGTGCAGAGTGGTAGTAGTTATATCCTTATGCATATCTCATAAGTTTATTTTGTCATCCCTTTTGTGCATTTAGTACTTTATGAATGCTTATGATGAAACCTTTTATACCCTTTTTGACAGACCTTAAACCCTAACCCCATTACAACCCTTAGCAAACTCCATTTGAACAATTTGTGCATGGTATCACTGTAAAGAAGAATTAGTGTATTTTCAAGCCAATGGTAGTGTTTTTTCCTATAGAGAGTTTTGAGTGAAACACTAGCCTTTAAACATTTGATTGAAATGAGTGAATTCTATGAGGAAGATCCGTTTTGATTTTTTTATTGCCTTTGATCGATATTATCGTAAGTTGAGTTTATTTATGTATGTCAAAGAAAACTAGTCTTGATGTGTGCAATAGCTCAACATTTGAGTTGGCCAAAGTTTAAAAGATTTCATGCTCTTAATCCTTACGAAGAAGAATTGATAGGATTGATTGGTTTTCTTTGATTTTGCTTGGGGACAAGCAAAGGTTTAAGTGTGGGGAAGCTCTTAAGTGTGTTTTTAAGTTATGTTTCTAGGTGGTTCTTAGGTGTTTTAAGTGTTTCTTTGTGTGTTTTAGCTTTATTTTATTTCATATTTTTCATCTTTGCTTGATCTTTGAAGTGTTTAAGTGTTTCTTTACTTTTTTTAGTGTTTAAGGGTGGATTTTGAGCTTATTTGAGGTATAGTTTGATGCACATTATTTGTTGATTTTGCAAGCATAAGGATTTCAAATTTCGGTATTTTTTTAGGTAATTTTAGATGGCTTATTAGGAGCCTTTTAGAACTCATATGGTCATGAAAATTTGTGGAGAGGAAGATCAAGATCTTAGGAACCTCAAGTTGAAATTTCAGGTCAATCAGAGGTCCGGAGAAGAACTTATGGCCAAAAGAGTGAAGGGTGTTCAAAGTTGTAGGAATTAGGTCACGATTGTGACAACTAACAGTGGATCTGATACCTGGACGAGTCAAACACAGGATTTTAAGTGTCTTGACCCTACTTTTGACATATATAAGGCCTAAAAAATCTAGGAGCCTCCAAAATTCATTAGACAACATCCAAGAAGAGCCAAGGAGGAGGTTTTTGGTGGCTACTCAAAGGAGAAAACTCAATCAACCTTGGAAATCATCAAGAAACATCAACACCCAGATTTTCTAGCATTATAGAAGTAAAGAGAGAAGCTTCAAGGCTTTATCTGGTTTATTATTTACCCTCTTTACTACTTGTTTGTAAGGGAAATATGATTTTTGATGGTTTTATTATGATTATGAGTAGCTAAACATTCTATAAGAGTTGTTCTTAAACTATTTTGTGGAACTTTTGCTTTAAGATTCAATGAATGGTTGTTTATGATATGTATTACACTTAAACTTTGTGATAGACTGAGAGGGTGAGTTAGGAAACCTTGCAATAGACCGAGAGGGTGAGTTAGGTAATTGTGTTGGGTAGTACAACGAGAGTTGGCTCCCAATAGACCTATACATATTCGGGTTTTTGCAAGTAGTTGAAGAGAGATCTTGGCTATTTGTTGAAAATGAACTATAAGATTGCTTAATATCTAGTTAAATGGTTAGGAAAAGTTAGTAAGGCTAAAGATAGCATAATTAATCCTAATCTATTCGGCTAAGGACAGTTAACTGGACCTTCAGAGAGGGTAATTAAGCATTAGAAGGTCTTGGGTCGAACAAAATTGGATCTTTAAGAAACGACCCTTAATCTTAAACCTTGGTTATCGAATTCTTGCACTTCTTCTCAATTGGCTATTATTGTTAGTTTAATTTAATTTAATATGATTTCCAATTTCTTAATATCTGAATTTATTTCAAAAACAAAGTAGAACCTAAGTTAAGTGATGACTAAACACAATCCTTGCGGGATCGATATCCGTTCTTTACTAAAAGTTACGACTTGTATACTTCTAGTTTTAAGCGTAAAATTAGTAAGTTGTTTTACAAAACAACAGAGCTATCAAAAGAGTCAAGAGGAAAGAAAATAGGAGAGGGGAGGCCATAACTGTAGCTAGGGTGTTATGATTATGGCACCTTCCACACAGCAAAAAAAATATAAAAAAAAGGCCTCCATGCTTCTCCTATATGGTGTCATGGCTCAAAGCCATGATCATGGTCAACATAAAATCAAGGCACATGGAATTGTTGGAATTCAACGACATATGCCATAATCGTAAGGTTAGGACCTACTAAGCAATATATGGGGGGGGGGGGCTTGTCTTAGAATCCAAGAAAGAGATTTCTAGCTTCAAGGAAAAGAAAATAAATATCAATCATCCAAATCTTCAAGAGTTCTCTAAATTTCTAGATTTTCTATAGTAAGAAAAAGAAGGGGAGATAGCGAAATTATTTGGGTTCTTGTCATTCTCCTCACCATGTTCTCTTTCATGGAAACTATGGTTTTTGTTGATGTTATTTACATTATGAGTGGCTAAAAATTTTATAGGATTTTCTTTCTAAGCTATTTGTGAACTCTTGGTTATTAATTCAATGAAATGAATGTTTTTGTTATCCATTGCGCTTATACCTTGTAATAAATCGAGAGAGTGAGCTCAGTAATCTGTATTGAGTGTACAACGAGAGTTGGAATTTAACAGACTTATAGATGTCAAGTTTATTAATTGATTAAAGATAGATATTAATTTATTAATGGATTGTCTATAGCTTTGCTTCGCATCTAGTTAGGTTTTTAAGAAAAGCTTTGTAGATTAAGAGAATGCAAGGTTAATCCTAATTTATTCATTTAGGGAAACTTACTTAAACCTTAAGAGAGGGAGACTAAAATATTAGGAAATCTTGAGCCAAATATTAATTTAGTCATTTAAATAAGGGAGAAAAAAATAGGGATAAAACCCATTCTTAGTATTTAATCTTGATTCCTTAAGTTTTTTTTAAAAATTTATAGTTAGTTCATTGATAGTTTTTCGGTTTTTAATTATTTTCCCATCCTTTTCACTTAAATTTGTTCCTTAAACAAAGTATAGTTGAAATTAATAGGGTGAAAAAATTTAATCCTTGTGGGATGTATATAGTTCTATGACAATTGTTCGACTCGTATACTTACGATATAACATAAATCCAGTTAGCATTTATACATAAAGTGATCATCAATGATTACCTCTATTGGAAAATTAGAATAAATTTCTTTTTAATAGCTAAAAATTTAGAACTTTAAGACATAGTATATAATGGGCCTTACACTTTTACAAAAATAGTTCATGAACAAATAATGCCTAAGATTAAAGAAGAGTGGACAAATGATGACGGGAGATTAATTCCATTAAACAATGGCTTTGTCCAAATTTTTTAAACAATTAGCAGGAAAGAATTTAATATGGTTTTTATGTGTGAAACAGCTCATGAAATTTGGCTCACACTTGAGGTAACACATTTTGGGACTAACTAAGAGAAGGAGAGTAAGGTTTCCCCGTTAACTCATAAATATGATTTGTGCTCCACACATCATAATAAAATCATTTCTAGCATGCATACAAGATTCATTAATATTTTTAATGCATTAAAATGTCTTGAAAAGTCATACTCTAATATAAACACTTAGGTCTTTATCGAAGGAATGAGATGTAAAACTGACAGCTATTTAAGATGAAAACTACTTGAATGTGCTCCCGTTGGAAGAGTTGATAGGGTCACTCCTCACATATAAGATAAGTATTGAACCAAGAAAGATTCCAATCTTGGTTTTAATGATAACAAAACCTAATTGTTACTAATGAATTGAGTTTATGTTTGAAATTCAAAGATAGGTTTATTAAAGGATGATTCTATATAGGTAGCTTAAAGCTTGAAGGCCAAAATTGAAGCTAATTGAAGAACATGGATTATGGAAGCTCCATGACCTTAGATAGGTTGTTTCCAATGTGTCTGTAAGTGTTACTTAATGTTCAATTGACTTAAGGGCTCAATTTGGATCATGTATTGCAGATAGTTTTTAAAAGTTGCATAAAGTTTCATAACATAAACATTGAATCATTTTCGTGATTTGTATAGTCTCAAATTAGATTTTAAATATTTTTTAAAATCTTATTCAATGTTTGGATAATGAAGAATTGATTTAGATATTTTTTTTTGCAATTTTAAAGTTGAAATTTGTTTGGTTTAAGCTCATTTGCCGGCATACCTCAAATCTATCTAGATTTAAATTATCATTATTTAATCTAATTTTTTAGTACTCAAATCATTTTTATTGCTTCAAAATCATCATACACGTTTTTCCTAAGGACTCAGGAGTTCACTAAAATTTTATTTCAAATTGCTAAGAACTCAAAATTTTGATTAAAACTCTAAGAATACAAATCACTAAAAGTTGTCTATAAAAACTGTTTATTTCCTTTCTTGGATTAAAAGTGTATTTGACTTCTAAGTAGCTAGGGATGCTTTTTAAATGTGGAAAAACCCTTCCTAACTCATCATTCAACATCCCTAAACTCTTAAAAGACATTCTTTTGCTACAAAAACAAAATTGAAAGATCAAAAATCACCAAGTCCTCCAATTTGCGGTCATTCTAAAGTATTCTTGGTTTAATCTCGCTTCTTACTATTTTAATCTATTTCTGAGTGTGAAATCATTGTTTTCAATTAGTTTAAGTGTTTAAGAGTATTTTTTTATCACATTTTGTATTTTAGGGTGCTTATTTTGATAGATTAAAGCTAGAACTTATTCATAGAACAAAATTTTTCTTGTTCATTCTATTTTCGTTTATTTTGAGCTTAAACTTTTAGATATATAAAAGTTGCCCATGTTTAGACTATTCTTTCTTCAATCACGTGTTTAACCATATAAATTAGTTTCTAGGTGTTTGATTTTGATATTTTATGTTTATGTAAGTGTTCAAGAATTATATTAATCAAAGTTTCGAATATCATCATTTGCCAGCATAAGTTTGCTTATATATAAAAAATGTCACTAATTAGTCTGTTCTTATGTCAATCTCAATTTTGGCCTTCTTAATCAATTTTTAGGTGCAAACATTTGTCGTGTTTAGTTTTTGTAAGTTGTCAAGGGTTCCCTGGAGTTTTTTATTTGATTTTTAAGCACTTATATTTATAGTTTAAACTCTAAATTCACAGTTTGCTCAAAACTATCTAGATTTACATGCTCCATCATTCATTACATATGAGAGGGAAAAATCTGAAATTATTGCTTAAAAATTTTTGTTTTCTATTTGTTTAAGGCCTCTTTAGTATCATACTATTTAGGTGAATTTTCAAAGGCGTATTTATTTGTTTGGAAGCAATTATATCCATATCTATCAAAACTTTCCAGATTATCATACTATTTGCTTCATTTTTTAGATTATCATTCCTCATTCATACACATTTTTAATGCATCAAATCTGTCTTATTAAATTTTTTTATGCTTTCAAGAGTGTCATTGATCATTCATATCATTTTTGAAAGGATTAGATCCCTTAGTTTAATTGAGCTTTAGGTGAAACACCTATTTAGGTGCCTTTTGTTGATCATAAGGGGGTTATTAGACTATTTGGTTGGTTGATGTTGTAAAGGCTCCTCTTTCCCACATAAAGATTTTTCAAAAGGTTGCTTTTTACCTTTAATAAGAATATTGGATCTTGTAAAGGTTTTTCTTTACCTTAAAAATATTTCTCTTTTAAGGATTACTGTTCACCTTAGAAGAAGATTGTAATTGGTTTTGATTTTCTAGTAAAGCAAATATCCAACAAATAGTTGGAAAGAAGAAGTAGTGTGTCTTTATGGTAGGAAAACTCCTATAAAACTTAATGTCTCTCTCTTCCATTTTCTATTTTCTCATTGCCTATTATGTGGTTTGGCCATTAGCTTATCTATTATCACATTGGCTTTCACTTTACGTATCATATTAAATTGAATTGGTTTCACCGTAAATTTAATTAGTAAAGAAAATTTTAATCACTCAATTCACCCCCTAAAATGCCTTTAAGGCTTACAATAAGGATTAAGGAGACCAAGGAGGAGAAAGTGACTTTAAGAAGGAAGAACTTGGTATTTAAGATAATGAAGGACGAGCTAATTAATGAGAAGAACACATCTGAGATAGTGAAGATGATTTAGCTCTTCTCACTAAGACATTTAAGAAGCTATTAAAGAAGAAGGCTTTCAGCAAAAGAAAAGAACAAGATAAAAATGATTATAAAAAAAGAAATCTACGAATGTTACTTCTATTGAATGTAGGAAATTTGGTCACTTAGTTACCCAATGTTCTTTCCTCAAGGAGAATGAGAAAGAAGCAAAGAATAACAAGAAAGAGAAAATGACAAAAGTAGAGAAACATGAGGAAAGCATTGAAGACAATGCTATGGGAGATGTTAAATGAATCTAAGAATGAGGAAACTGAAAAAGAAGTGGCAAAAATTTTTCTCACAGCATTAGAGGATGAGTTACCCTCCACGTCCAACTCTTTAAAAGATGTTAATATTGATTTTAGTAAGAAAATGAGATATGATGAGTTTTGTTGCATTGGTTAGGTGACTTTAAAAATGACGGGTGATCGGAAATAATTTTACTTTGAAACCAACGGATTTTTTAGGCAAATGTACCTATCGCAAAAGTAATAAAGTAGAGTAAAATTTAAAACACTAAGTGTCGATCCCACGGGGAATATGTTACTTAATTACCAGGTTAATTGGTTTACAATTATTTAGGAAAATCTAAATAAAATTGATTCAAAATTAAAAAAAGCTTAAAATTGCGTACTTTGGCTTAAACACATTAGAAAATGATTTTGATTGCTTTTGAAAAATTCTGAAAATTACCAAATGTTTAAAGGAGCTATGGATCAAATGTTTGCTGATTTATTAGAGTTTAAAAACAGATTTAATGTCTGATTAAAGTCCTTCACAAAATTAAAACAAAGCTATGGTTAAGACTTTGCTTTT
>JAOXYD010019375.1:0-14700 GCA_028565735.1 Pinacopodium congolense
ATTCTAATTGCTTAAAAACTCTCTAAAACCCTCCTTAAGCCTCTAGACACTATATATACTCTTTATAAATGAATTTTCATACTCTTGACTCTCTAAAAACTAATCAAATCTTTTGAATATCTCAAAAACCTCAAGCTGCCAACTTTTTCACTACATTTATTTTCAATAGATCATTTGCTATCAATCTGTATTTCTGGGTGTGCAAATTTGTGTCTAATATCTTGCTTGAGTGTTTAAGAATTTTTTTGATCCATCTTTTACATTTTAGAGAGGCTATTTCATCATATTAAAGCTAGAACTTATTCATCTATCAAAACTGTCTCTATTGAGACTGTTCTATCTTGAATTTTGATTCCAGGTGATAAAACCTGTTTCTAAAATTGTGTTATTGGGGTTTTCAAATTGCTTAAAGTCTCTAGATTGTGTTTGAACCTTGTTACGATTTTTTTAGGCCTGTTTTAGTTATTATTGAGCTTGAACATTCATATACTTTAAGATAACTACTGTTTTTGCTAGTCTGAGTTTGATTTCGATTTCAACTTGCTTAAACTTTTCTTTTATGTTTTTTATTTTTTTATGTTTATTTAAGTTTTTAAGAGTCTGAATAATCTTAATTTTAAATTTTTAATTGGTTATTTCATCATTTGTATGCATTAATTCATTCATACATCAAAACTATCTAGTTTTTTTATGCTCTCCATTCAATCACAATTTTTATCATATAAATCAATTTTGGATGGATAAATTGATTGTGGTTAGTTCACATAAGTTGTTAGAAGTGCTCTGGTATTTTTTATTTGATTTTAAGCACTTATATTTATATTTTGAGTTGAATATTCATAGAGTGCTTAAACTGTCCAGATTTTGTGATTAGCCTATCTTGATCACATTGCATAAACATATGCACATTTTTATACTTAATTTCATTTATACTAAGTTTTTTTAGGCTTTCAAGATTGTCATTATTCATTCATATCATTTATTAAAATCTAAAGTCCTTAGTTTAATTGTGTATTGAGTGAAACTCCTTTCAAGGTGTATTTAGTTACTAGAAATTGGGGGAATTGAATCTTTTAGATATTTGTGAATTGTATAGGCTTCTCTTTGCCTTGAAAAGAGTTGGAATATGTTACTTTTCACCTTTAGAAAGTAAGATTGTTGTTGTGGGTTACTCTTCAACCTTGAAAATTAAGATTGTAAAGGTTACTCTTCACCTTATAAAAAGATTGTACTTGTTTTAATTGATTAGTATAGAATCATCAAATGATTAGTTGGAAAGGAGATGTAGCCTATTTTTGGGGTAGGTGAACTTTTTTAATTGGCTTGTGTCTTTCTCTTATCTCAACTTATTGCATTCATTTTGGTAGTTGCATTGTCATTTCATCTTAGGTTGAATCTTGATTTATTGATTGCATTTAGTTTCCAATTGATTTAGATTACTAGTTTGAATTAGTTAAAAGTTTTTAAATACCCAATTCACCCCCATCTTGGGTGCCATAAGGCTTACATGTTTTAAAATATGCCATGTGAATATGTTGTTGGTCCACATAAGATAAAATTAACGGAAGACTAATGGATGAAAACAATTTAAATTTTTAGAAACTTATTTGATAATTCTGAAATTATAAAAACTTAATTAATTATTTACCAGACTACAGGAGTGTTGGGTGATTTCAAGGCAGTTTAATTAAGAAAAATATTTCCACTTAGTAACAAAAGTCTTGCAAGTGGGTTTCTTTTCTAAGTTTCTTGAAACATGAACATACATCCATATGTCTAATAAAACTATTTTAGTGAAATTTAACTGTTTCAATTCCTGCGTGATCGCACCAAAAATTCGAGTTTTCATTGAATTTCCTTCTTGATCAATGATAACTACAGCATTGTCATCATAGTGTATTATCATATCATTTTCGAGTTTGAGGTTTTTACTTCATATAATTATAGCTTTGATTACTTCTTATCTTTCTATAGGGGAATTGGGAAGTGCTTCTTTGATCATAGCAATAATAATCACATCACAATTATAACACCTTAAAGCATACCTCACTCATAAAAAAATGGTGTTGGAATCAAAATCCAATCCCTTCTCACTCATTTATTATTATTTAGGTTCAAATTATAGTTTCAATTTTAAATGACATATTCCCAAAAGGATGCAGCCTGAAGTAAAATCTTGGATTTATACTTATAAATGGTATCATTTTGACTGACCTAATCCACAAGGAATCATGAGTTCTTTTATGGCTACATGTAAAAGATTTTTCAACAACTAGTGTATGGACATGTCATATGATCTCATGCATTTACATTAAACAGGCAAATTACTCAAGAATTACAATCCTTGACTGAAAAACAAGAACCAATTGGAAAATTAGGTGACTTTGTCCAAATCCAACTAGTCATGATTGGCTAAATTAGCATAAGGTGATGCATTGCATGATTTAACTTGAGAAGGAGCATAAGTCTTTTGTCCTTATCAGGCTAAATTGTATGCTTGAGGTTAGTGATCGGTACTACTAACCATAGAACATATGAAAAGTGCCTGGGAATGAATTATTTTGCAGAAAAGCTTCAATTTATTTATTCGCATCATCTGCAATAACTTAAACTAAAAAAAATATGTCCAATTCTTATTTTATCTAATCCTTGAAAACACAGTAACTCTTTAACTGCAAGTTGCTTACTAGATATATTAATTTTAGGTTAAAATCATCCAGTATTTTTGATTCTAGTAAATAATCAATTAAGTTCTTATAATTTTAAAAATATTAAATAAGTTTTTAAAATTTTAAATTATTTTCATCTGTTAGTCCTCTGTGGACTAATGATGTGCCCATGTTGGCATATTTTGAAATATATGACATATCACATAGCACTGGACTAAAGGGTGAAACTAATTTGAAACTTCAAGGATTTATTTGATAGTTTACTAAACTATAGGAATCTAATTGGTAGTTTATCAAACTATAGAGACCTAATTGATAGTTTATCAAATTATAAGGACCTAAATGATTTTAAATCTAACTAATAAATTATTTTGATGATTAAAATAAAATTTTAATAACTAAAAGATTGTATTTTTTAAATATTATATCATTTTAATAAAGTATAAAAAATTTTAATTAAAATTTAAAAAAATCATAAAAATCATAAAAATTTATCTTTTACAAGTTCAATATATGTGACAATTGATGTATGTAAAAGTAAGGTAAACATATTTATTGTATGAATAACATATTACTAATCGTTTTAAGTTGATAAATTTTTTTGAAATGATAATAACTTGATTTAGATAAGATTTTATATAGCTTAAAATATTTTTATATTTAGTTTCATTTAGATATAAATAAAATAGGTTAAAACTTATTCGTGTTTAAAATTTTACTCAAAATATTATGAAACATTTGTGCAATTGGTTAAATAGACTTTTTAAACTACGTTTAGAACTCTATAAGGAATATAAAAAAAAACTTTCATATGAAAAATTGAAAAAGTAAATTTAATTTAAATTTAATTTAACTTAATAATTTTTATTTCTAATTGAACTAAAAATTTTAAAGCTAATAGAATTATTTTTTGATATAAAACTAATGATTTTAGTTATGTTTAAATAAATTTAAATTTAAGATTCAAATATTTGAATTTGAATAAGTTTTAATCTATTTTTTTAATTCTATTAAAATTGAATATCTAAACTAAACTGTTATCAATATAAAAATTATTAAATTAAATTAATTATTACTGTATTATTTGTACGAAAAATATGCATGCTTTACATGTGCAATGTCATAGATATTAAATTTGTAAAGGATAATCTTTTTTATTCTTTATTTTTAAATTTTAATTTTAAAATTTTGTCTACTCTATTAAAAGGACACAATATTCATAATATACATTTTTAATTATTAAAAATTTTATTTTAATTATCAAAATAATTTAATAATTAGATTTAAAATTATTTAGGACCTTATAATTTGATAAATTATCAATTA
This sequence comes from Pinacopodium congolense, assembly GCA_028565735.1. Classification (NCBI taxonomy): domain Eukaryota; kingdom Viridiplantae; phylum Streptophyta; class Magnoliopsida; order Malpighiales; family Erythroxylaceae; genus Pinacopodium; species Pinacopodium congolense. Next base: position 3,996 of record JAOXYD010019375.1, read on the forward strand.
GATCTATATAATGTAGTAAACTATCAAATAGGTCTCTAAGGTTTCAAATTAGTTTCATGTATTAGTCCATGTGGCATGCCATATATTTCAAGATGTGTCACGTGAACACACACACACACACACACACACACACTAGAAAAGGAAACCTAGTACCTGAGTAGACCTTTCACTTCTAATCATGTAGAAAGAGATATTTTTATATAAACCTAAAAAGGAATTAGGACTAAATGGGTCTAATGTATATTTCTATAATAAGACATGGCCATTAATTAAGGATGAAATCTATGAACGTTGTTGGAATTTTTTGAGAAGGAAGATGATGAAGGAAATAAATAAGATGTTTCTTTGCCTAATTCCTAAGGTTTCCAGCCCTAATTCAATGAATGAGTTTAGACCTATATCTTGTTATAATACCCTGTACAAAATCATTTAGAAGATGTTAGTATTTATAATGAAACTAGTGATAAGGAAATTGATTAGTGGCAGCCAGGTTGCATTCATTAAAGGAAGATTAATTAGAGACAATATCCTTATTGTGTAAGAACTCTTTAAGGTGTACAATAAGAAGAGAACAATAAGGAATGGTGTCATGAAAATAGACTTTAACAAAGCCTATGTTTTAACAAGTTAGGAGTTCATTATACATTCACTTGAAGCTTTCGTCTTTTTTGAAAATTTTTGAAATTGGATTTGATATTGTATCACTACCACCTCTTACAATATTTTGATTGATGGGGAGCCTACGGAGTTATTTCAAGGTAGGAAGAGCCTAAGACAAAAGGATCCCATATCCCCTTATTTATTTATCCTTGGAATGAGGGTTCTTTCTAAATTGCATAAACACAACATTGGGTATGATCTTAATTTTAAATTTCATAGTAAGTATAAGAAAGTGGGACTAGTTAGTCTATCTTTTACAGATGATTTGCTATTGTTTTCCAAAGAAAATGACAAGGCTTTGAACTTGCTAATTACCTCATTGAATGTATTAAAAATTTTGTCTAGATTGACTATCAATGAAAACAAAAGCTATATATTGCTATCTCATACTGCCATACATTATGCAAAGTGGTTTTTTTCCATATTATTATTGTTACAAGTCAAATAAATTCCTTTCAAATACTTAGGCATTCATATTACAAAAAAGAATGCTTTAATTTAATGACTACTACCTTTAATTGAAATAATACAGAAGAAACTGAAGAACTGGTACAACAGGGAGTTGTCATTTAAAGGAAGAATGCAATTTATAAAGGTAGTTATTAACTCCATATATATAGATACTGGTCTGGTCATTTTATCTTAGCAAAGTGGCTAATAAAGACTATTAAAAGAATAATGAGACAATTTTTATGGATTATCAATCAAGAAAGAAAATTTATGGCCAAAGTTAAATAAGCAAAGGTTTGTAAACCAATGGAAGAAGATGGTCTAGGAATATGTCCAATAAGATTAAGTAATAAAGTGTATATGGGCAGGAGGTTATGGAGATTAATGAGTAATAGAGATTCCTTATAAGTGAAATGGTCTTATAATTATATTCTACAACACGGGAGTGTTTGAGAGGCTTAAATTAAAGATAACCAGTCACATTTTTTCTCAAACTTACTGAAATTAAGAGACACTATGGTTGGAAATTTCAAGTGTATAATAGGTAATGGAGAGACAGCCTCTTTATTTTATGACAATTAGACACAGGTAGGGCCTCTGATTAACACAGTATATTACTCTCAACTTAGAGATAGATTATTTAAATCAGCTAGAGTTAAAGAGGATATTATTCAGAACCAGTGTATAATTTTGCTCCCAAATATGGGTACAATTTTACCTTATTATGATCCTAACCCAAGCAAGGAAGACTATTATCAATGGACAATGGAGTTGACAGGAAAGTTCATAAATAAATCTTGCATAAGAACTTTGAGACTAGCTGATCAAATGCAGGGGTGGCACAAATTAGTGTGGAACAAATATATTCTTCCTAAAATATGCTTTTGGCTATAGAATTGTATTAAAGGTAAACTGCCTACCTTAGATGGAATCAACTACTTCAACATCCTCTCTAGATGCTGGCTTTGTAAAAATTAAATAGAATCTCTAAATCACTTATTTTTTATTATAAATATCCCAAATTCATTTGGAATGAAATCCTTACTCTTTATAATTATAGAGATCATTTGACCTACTTTGGAGAGATAATGGATTGGTTTCAAAGGAACAAGAACATTAGGAATGGTGATTTTATACTCTCTCTAATTGTCTTTAGCTCGTGTGTGTATAAATTATGGAGAGAATGAAACAATCAAAGTTTTTAGAGATGTGGAAAATTCAAAGGAGATGCTTGTACACGAAACCAAATGTTGGATAAAAGAACAACTTTTAATTAATGGAGTTAGGCTAAAACGCAACAGATGGATGGCATAGATATGGTGGCTAAATGCAGAATAAAGGAGAAGCCATGTCCATATTTACAAGTTTTGATTAAGAGGTGGGTTGATTAAAGAAGTTGCTCAAATACTCTATAACAAATAGGAATTAAGTGGAACTTACATATTGAGGAAAATTAGTACTCTTTGAGTTTTGAGGCTCACTATCGATAAGGGTCAAATTTCTATAGAAGACCAAAATTCAAGAGCAAATCACTTTAACAAGATTATTAACAAGGTAAAGAATTTATGAAAGGAAGACAGGAAAAAGAGATTAATCAATAGGTAACAAAGACATGCAAGCACGGATATAGGGTAACTAAAGCATATGGAGGGGAATTATTGATGGCTTGCTTACTAAAGGCTGCACCTACTGATACTAATTCAAATAGGAGAACGAAAAAGATCAGACCATGTGGTGATGAAAAGACCCAAACTTTTGTTTGACAGAGGTTGGATAGTACTAAAAAAAGGAACGAAAGTAAGCATGATGGATAACAAAGCTGATTGATGATAAAGTGGACTATGAAGAGAACTGTGAGCCTCTTCCCCCTTATGGTATGTAATAGATGATCAAGATGATAAAAGTGAAAGATTAGTAGAGTAATCGTCAGAAAAGAGAAAGATATAGCCATAACACAAACAAAGGTTGGAATTTTTTTCAAAAGATAAATTAAATTTAAATAAATAAATGAGTACAGAACCAGTCCCAAGAAAGACTAATCCATAACAAAACAATTAGATAGTCAAAGAATATCTACCTAGTATAATAAACAAACCTTTAAAGACTAAAAGCAAAGAGACAACCAAAATCAAATAAGCTCGTTAAGAAATCTTGACTCTTGCCTTATTTAGCCTCTATTTCCCCTATTTGCCATCTCTCCAAGAGGTGTGCTGAAGGAGATAGCTCCAGCATCTTGACCATAATGAGCTCTTTGATCCAAGTTAACGCTAAGGACGTGATGGTCTCCCTATCTTGCTTCTGCCTTTGAAATTTATGTTTATTTCGCTCCTATCACACAACATACACACAGGCACTGACCCTTATCATGGAAATAGTATAGTCATCCTAGCTTAAACCATTTGTTAAGAGTTTATAGTAGCAATCCAGTCCGTTAGGTGTGTATGATAATCACATAGGCATTGTAATGCTTTCCACAACTTCTCAAAGAAATGGCAATTAAAAAATAAATAGTTCCTTATCTCCTCCTCCTCTGACACAGTAAGAAACTTCTATTAATCTATGTCATACTACCCTTATACCTAGCTAGGGTAGATAATCTGTTATTAATGGCTAACCATAATATGAATGTAGCCATTGGACAACTATTCTTAAACTAGACCATTCTTGACCATGGGATCTTTGGGGGGTGATTAATAACTAATTCCCTACAAGATCTATTTGTAAATTTGCCTAATGTATGTTCGCTCAAAATCACCTTGTCCTGATTTTGCAGATTTAGCTGATAATTTGGATGAAACTCTTCTATCACCTTTATTCCTGATAGGTTACAACTCCATCCTTCTTCTGAAATAAAGGCATGCACTTTGATTTATCGAGGAATACTATCTTTTAATCCTTTCAAGGAAGGTATAAGCTTTAGAGGACCATCTTTTCCTAATTTTTAGTCCAAGAAAACTTGTTGTAACTATCCCTTATAATTTAAACTAGGTGTTAGTGGATCAAGTTCTTATTTTGCAATATTTTTTGCATTGGCTATCTGCTTTTAGTCTTGACAAAGGTTGTAATGACCTTGAAGAAGTAGATTTCTAATGAGATTAGAGATCCTTGCAAAAGAACAAGAAGAAGTCTTGAAGAAGACATTCGAGAGTCTTTTAAGGATTCTTTAGTCTAAAGGTTATATTTTGATCAAATAGGGTCCAGTGAATGGGTGATGATTAAATTAACTTATGATTTGAGATATGGGTTTTATTCCCAGTGTACAGTGTATATGTTTCTTTCTTAACTTTTCTAGTCAATGATAATTATTTAATTTTCAAAACGACTTCATGCCATCTCATAATCATTCATTTTTGTTTTTACCAAAGAATATGAGAATTACATGTCATATGATGTAAGCTAGTCCTCTCCATGATAAATGGAAATGAGCTTTTTACATGTATTGCATTGTATTGGAAACATAAGTGATCTAAGAATTTCATACAAATACTTGTTTTGAAAATTTTTCTTTCAAACAATTGTATCACAACTTATAATTAATACTAAGAACTACATAATTGTTTGACAATGTCTAAACTATTTCTATATATTTTAAATTATCTATTGATATATATGAGGTATTTTGAACAATTTTTAACCACCACCAAATATTTTTTCCAAACTAAATCACAAAATCTTTGACGGTGTTTAATTAGAATTAGCTCGTAGATTATCCATAGCATCAATATTAATCTTCATCATAAAACTTCCCTTGAACACAAACACCATATTTTCCCATCATCCTCACCAACTCCTGTATTCTCTTAACCATAACATCCCCTCCAAATCCAATCACCAAGCACCTTCCTTTTAAACCAATCTGCCACTTGTAAATTAATAAGCCAAGGAAATCATCTCAAGTTCACAAAGGCAATTCAAAATTCCTAAACTTTTTTAAAAACATTTTCCATATTGTTTTTAATTTTTTAATGTTTTAAAAGTTAGTTATTAAGTGTTGCTTATGTTTTTCTCTATTTAGAGTAGTGATTTAGTAGATTTACAACTATTTACGAGTAGAGATTTGGTGGATTTACAATTCAAAGGCCAATTCCATCATGTATCCGTGGTTTTAGGAGCTACGAGTCCAAGTTTAGGTTAAAGTATTTTTATATATGTATTTTGGCTACCAATTATTCAGTTGACAATCAATTCATCTACATTTTTCTCTTGCCAAAATTGGAGTGCAATTAATTTATTTTCTCTATCTAAGTGTTTCGTTAACTGGCATTGGTTGGGACTTTATCAATTGATATCAGAGCCATGTTAATGAACAAAGAACAAATCAAGGATTTTGAAGCAGGTCTAGACAGTTTGCAAGATGGAATGAGTCAGATTGACCAAGTCTTTACCAATAAGCTTCATTTAATGGAATAAGCAATTGCTTGGTTGTTTGATGTAGTCCTTTCTAAAAAAGAAGGGTCTGTTAACAATTCCTATGGTTGGCCAACAAATACTTAAAAGAGAACTAAAGGAGTTACGGAGGAGGGATGCCACATGTTATCTTCTAACCTCGCAAGGTTTGAATTCCTTAGATTTGTAATAGTGACCCCACTAAATGGTTTAGTAACGTAGAGCAATTTTTCGAATATTAAAATACGTTGAGTTTGCGAAAGGTCCCTCTTGTCTCCTCTGACCTTGAAGGTAAGGCAAATCAATGGTGGTAATGGCTTCGTAAGACATATTAGGATGAAGGGTGGCAAGTCATTGGAGAATTTTTAATTTGAATTATAAGTCCGATTTGGACCTACAAATTATGAACACTTTGATGAAGCCCTTTTAAAAATTATGCATATTGGATCTCTTAAGAATATCAATAGGAAATCGAAAGATTGGGTAACAGGGTTCAGGGTTAGACTCAGAAAGCCTTAATTGGTACAATTATTGTAGGGCTCAACTAAGATATTGTTGACGGCATCAAGATGTTTAGGCTCAAGACTTTGAAAGAAGCCATTAGTTTGGCTCGAATGAAAGAAAAGCAACAATTAAGATACAAAAAAATGTTAAAACTACCAACCAAGCCTTTGTTCGAGTATTCTCCTACCGATGTAAAACCCAACACACTAGAAAAAAATTAACATAGGAGAAGATGCAAAAACGACACGCACATTGATTATACTTTAATAATGATAAAAGATTCTATAGCCACATATGCAAGAAATCATAGCTATTACTCTTTGAAGGCACACAAGAAATTGAAGATGAGGAAGATTTTGACAATCTTAAAGACGACCACACACCTGAAATATTTTTCCACATTATCATACGATGTGAATTGGTCAAACCATGTAGGTAATGGCTTATACAGGGAACCACGACATCATAACTCTTATCGATAGTGGCTCCCCTCATAATTTTATTAGCCATAAATTAACAAAATTGATGAAGTTGGACGCAAAACCAACAAATCCTTTCAACGTTAAAGTCGCCAATGGATTCTTTCTTCAAGGCTAAGGTCGACTTGAGAATATACCAGTTGCAATTCAAGGTATTTCTTTCCCTGTACTCTATATTCACCCCTTGAAATGGTTTAGATGTTGTAATGGGGGTACACTGACTCCAACAATTAGATACAGTGACTTGTGACTGGAAAAAGATGACCATGGATTGTGTGGCAAGGCCAACGCCACCAATTATGGGATATTTTAAATAACTCAATTTAGGATATAGGCTGTAGAACCATGTCTTAAAAAATGTGAAGAGGAAACATAGTGTATGCGATATGTTCGCAGAAAAGTTTCATTGAAGGAAGCAAGGTGATTTCACCAGATATGGAGTTTTCGTTAAGGGAATTTCAAAATATTTTTAGAGAACCAAAAAAATTACCACCAAAAAGGGATGTTGAACATCAGATAATGCTAAAGGAAGAATAGAATTGGTGAATGTGTGTCCTTATCGGTACACTCATTTCCAAAAAAAAATGAGATAGAGAAATAGGTTTAGCATATGCTACAGTTGGGGTTGATATGCCACAACACAAGCCAATTTTTTTTTATGATCTTACTTGTAAAGAAAAAGGATGAGACACAGCGGTTTTGTACTAATTACAAATGTAGTTATGGTTAAGAACAGATTCCCCATTCTAATAATTGAAGACATGTTTGATGAACTCCATAGGACAATTAACTTCATAAAACTCAACCTCAGAGTTGGCTACCATTAGGTATGGGTTTCACCTTGGGATATATATAAAACATCTTTTCACACATATAATAGCCCCTATGAATATTAAGTCATACTATTTGGTTTATACAACGTCTCATCCACCTTTCAAAAACTTATGGACTCTATATTTAGGCTATATTTGAGAAAATCTGTGCCTATATTTTTTGATGATATATTCATTTATAGTAGTGATTAGTCTCAACACATTGATCATGTTAGGATAGTCCTTGATAGACTAAGACAACAGCAACTTCTGATTAAACTTAGCAAGTATGAGTTTGGACAGCAAGAACCTGAATATTTGGGTCACATCATTATGTTTCAAGGAGTGAAAGTGGAATAGAAAAATATTGAATATATGATCAGATGGCTAAGGCCTATAAATGTGATTGGTCTTTATGGGTTTCTAAGATTGACTTACGATTGTCAGAAATTCGTTAGAAACTATGAAGTCATATCTCAACCTCTCACTAATTTATTAAAGAATGCATAATTTATGTGGACAAACAAAATGAATGCAACATTTGAGGCATTAATGCAGGTCATGACATTATTCCCCACTCTTGTATTGCTAAACTTTGAAAAACCCTTCATCATTGAGACTGATGCATGAAGGAATAGGATTGGGTCTGTCTTGACACAACAAAGTAAACATGTGACTCTTATGAGTCATTAAGCAATCTTGATCAAATTATGTGAAGGCAATGTTGGCAATCATCGATGCAATTCAAATATGGCAGTCATATATATTAGGCTAGAAGTTCTATATACAAATTGATCAAAAAAGCTTGAAGTACCTATTAGAACAATGGATAACTACGCCAAAGTAGCATAAGTGAGTGTCAAAATTACTTAGGTGTGACTACAAGATATTCTAAAAAACAAGTAGAGAGAATTTAGCAGCAAATGCCCTCTCTAGAGTGGCCGGTAGCCCAAGTCTTTATGCATTCTATATCCCTCAAACCACCTTATAGGAGGAGATAAGGAGAGAAGTAGCTAATGATCCACACATGTGGCGAATCATAGATTTTACAACTAAATAACCATCATGTCTATATACTTGGAGAAATGGATTGGTATGCTTTAAAGACCAAGTTGTTATTCCTCCACATTCACATCTTGTTAAACATGTTTTGTAGGAATTTCATTATTTGTTGTAAAGGGGACATTCAGGTTCCATTTGAATCTATAAGAGGCTAACTTACAATTTTATTGGCCCTTTGGGCTTAAATCTATTCAAGAATATCTTGCATCTTACATAATATGTCTGAAAAATAAAACTGAAGCCTTGGAATTAGCTAGTCTTCTTTAATCTCTATCCTTTCCCTGCCAAGTTTGGGATGAAATCACAATATATTTCATAGAAGAGCTACCATTATATAACAATATGAGTGATTTTTGTGGTGGTAGATCGATTATCAAAATCAACTCACTTTATGGCTACGTCACATCTCTATTTGACTAAAACTATTGTTGAGAAATTTGTGGAGGGAGTTATCAAACTTCACGGCATATCGAGGTCCATAGTAAGTGACTGTGATCTTATCTTATTAGTAATTTTTGGCGTAAGTTCTTTAGATTGTCAGGAACTAAACTGCACATGATTTTGACTTAGCATCCTCAAACTGATGGCTAATCAAAGGTTGTCAAATGCTACCTAAAAAAAAACTTGCGATGTTTCATATCCCAACAACTGCATAAATGGAGTTTCTATTATTCATAGACCGAATTCAGGTGCAATACTACTTATCACATCTCAGTTTACATGACTCCCTTTCAATCACTTTATGAAAGACTCCCTCTAAGCATACCATACTATAAGGAAGGAGCTTCAGCAGTTGAAGAGGTAGATTAGGCTCTCATTTCTAGGGATATAGTGTTATAATAGCTTAAATATGCCTTTTATACAACAAATAATAGGATGAAATAGTGGGCTAATGCTAGATGAAGAGACATGGAGTTCTAAGTTGATAATTTGGTGTTCTTAAAGTTGCAACAATATCGCCAACACTCAATAACCAAACGAGCTTTTTAAAAGCTTGCTAGCTACTATTATGATCCCTAAAAAATTATCGAGTGAATTAACAAAGTTGCTTACAAATTGAATTTACTAATTGGGGCACATTTTCATCTTGTTTTTCATGTATCAATGCTTTAAAAACAAGCGGGTGAAGCTTAGTCTACCAGTAAAGAGTTGCCATCAATTTATGATGGTGGAGAAGTTATTTAGGAACTTGAGATTATATTATATACAAGATGAGTTAAGATGGAAAAGTACTTTACTAAGGAGAGTTTAGTTAAATGGAAGAGACAACCAAGAGAGGATGTCACTTGGGAAAATACAAAGGAGCTTTTTCCTTAACATAAACCTTGGGGACAAGATTCCTCTTAGAGAGGGAGGTAATGATGAGTTAAGAAAATTGTCTCATGTTCACAAAGGCAATCCAAAGTTCCTTAACTTTGTTTAAACACAATTTCCATATTCTTTTTTATTTGTTTTAATGTTGCAAAAGTCAATTATTAAGTGTTTCATGTGTTTCGATCTACTTAGGAATAGTGATTTAGCGAATTTACAACACAACGGCCAATTCCATCATGTAGCCGTGGTTTTAAGAGCTAGGATTCCAAGTTTAGGTTGAAGTCTTTATATATATATATATATATATAGCTACCAAAGAACGATTATTCAACTTGACAATCAATTCATCTACTGGTTTTCTCTCACCGAAAACATAGTGTAATTAATTAATTTTTTCTATTTAAGTGTTTTTTTTACTAGCTTTGGTTGAGATCTTTATCATAAACACCATCAGCCTTCGGATTACAAAACAGATGATCTCGATCCATTCCTAATGGAAAAGCTAATTCCCACAATAAATCTAATATCAACAATGGAAACAGCTGATTAGCAACCACTTTTATTTTCGATTTCATCCTCTAACTCCTACTAAACATGGGTTGATTCAACACCAACCTTGAAATTGTCATAGGCCTCAAATGTAACCCTCGACCCATTAATTGACCCTTAAGCCAACTAATTAGCCCAACCCATTAGATATTAAAAGGAATGAAAAATGACTTTTTTTTCTCTAGAATTCTCTGAAATGTTATGGAAACCTTCATTCTTTACATTTATTATTTTCCTTTTCCTGTACACTTCAATTCTTCATTTTACTGTCTCATTGCTTTAGAAGCTTTACCCCCTGTTTGAAACAAATGAATATATAATGTGGAATTCATTTGCAAATTAATTCTCTTATTTGGATAGTTATCATTTAAAACATAGAATTCAATTGAATTACTCATAATCATGTTTGGAACAAATCTAAAATTAGAATTCATTTGCATCTATTTTCTAATATACCCCTTAACATAATAACTTCATATAATTAAATAA
>JAOXYD010019395.1:0-14696 GCA_028565735.1 Pinacopodium congolense
TTAATAGGGTGTCTAGATATCAATCCTCGTGGGATTGATAACTGTTCTTTACTACAAGTACGACCCGTATACTTGCGGTTTTGAGCATAAAACTCGTAATAGTAGTTTGTTTTTGTAACAAATTACGACTCAACAAGAGGCATTCATGGAGATTATAGAAAAATGTAGAAAAACTATAAAAACTACAAAGAAACTGCATAAAACGGAAAAGAAACCAACAAAACTTACTAGATTTGGAGAAAATTTGACTTGAAATGAGCAAAGAAAGGCTGAGGCTAGTTAGAGGGGCTGAAAATAGAGAGAAGAGGGAGTGGGTAAGAGAAAGAATAAAGAAGAGAGGGTTTTGAACCCTAAAACTTGTCCACCAAGAAAAAACACTGTCACAATCGTGGACACCCCCATGTTTTAAAATTTTTTTCACCTTTATGACAGGCCACGAGGGTGACAGAATTTAGACCTTCCTTGGCTTAAATTTACCCAAAATGACCCTCCATTTGATATAAACACAACCTAGGTTATCTAAATAAATATTTAACATAAAAAAAGTACTAAAAAACACTAATCAAATTCAAGAAAAAACAATAATCAAACTAAAAAAAGGATGAAAATAATTAAAGAAACACTTAGAAAATATAAATTAACACATTAAACAACTTGAAAACTAATCAAAACATGATTTATTTAAGGTCATGAGCTTGACCAATCTTCAATTTAATTAAGAAGAGAATAAAAGGGAAGAAACTACTCCATTTTATCTTGAAGGAAAGTCTCCAACATACAACTTGCCATAATGTTTAAAAGTCTTAAACATTGTTCTGTTGAAGCCCTTCCCTTCAACTGCCCCATGCCTGCAAATGTAAGTCACCTCAAATGGTCTTCTCCCCTTGGGTTTGAGTTTACAAGGAATCATCTTTAAATTTTCTCTAATTATTTTCTTTCTCACCTTAACGACCCTCTTCTATTGCTCTAAGGTTACATTGCTAGAAGTACTAATGGGTAGTGGTTTTCCTTTACCTAAAAAGGTACACTCACAATGTAGAGGTAAGGAATGTAACTTTAGCATGTGTGGTGTCACAAGGGAAAAAAAGGGTAAGGGCATTTTTTTTTCTTAAAGTTTTTGGTTTCAACCACTCACCTAACTCCTTCTTCTTCCTAACTCCTTAATTATGTTTAAAAATTTACGTTTCCCTCATGGTTCATCTATTGTGTCTTTTCACCCTCATCAATCACATTTAACTTCATGCAAGAATTTCATTTCTTTGGATTTTTCAATTTCTTGTCCATGTTAAATACTATTTTCTCATTACCAGTATGAAGGAAAAATATTCCTTTATGTACATTAATCAACGCCTTACCAATATTTATGAAAGGTCTACCAAGGATTGGTAGGCAACTACTATCCTCCTTAAAATCATACACCACAAAATCAACTGAAATGAAGAAATTATCTACTTTGACAGGCACATGTTCCACCAATCTGAATGGCTTCCTTATTGTTTGATCCGTTAGTTGTATAAGCATTGAAATCAGCTTCACCTTACCTAACCCCAATTTCTTGAAAATAGATAAAGGCATCAAGTTAACACTTTCTCCTAAATCATATAAACATGCAGAAAAGTCCAAGTTACCAAGAGTACAAGGGATAGTGAAACTCTCGGAATCTTGTACCTTGGATGGCATGTGACTGGTGATAAGTGATCTATAACTCCTTGCCAATTCCACTATCTGGTTGTCATCCTAAGCCCGCTTGTTGGTAAGCATATCTGGTAGAAACTTGGCGTCCTTAGGCATATTTAGTATGGCATCTATACGTAATAACTTCTTCAGCTTCTAAAAAATCTTAGAAACTTGTGTGGCTGTTGAATTATATTGGAAACTTTTTGGATAGGTATTCTTCAATTATACGTTGGTAATGGGATGTAGGGCTTCTCCTCTTGCTGCTTTTCCTCTCTACCCTAACTTTTATCTCTTACCTCTTCGATCTTCTCACTGGGCTCCTTGATTTCTTCTGCAGTTATAAATTTGATTGCCTTCACTTGCTCCCTTAGATTGGACTCAGTAGTGCTTAGTAGACTACCTGTATTTCTAGAAAAAAATGCATTAGCAAGTTGACCTAGCTGTACCTCTAGGTAATGGATGGATGAAGCGTGGTTGTTGACAATCTAGTCAAAATTAGCTTCCATCCTCTTTTGACTCTCCTCTTGGCTGGCAAACATCCTCTTTTAGGTCTCTTCTTGACTTACCAGTTTGGAGCTCAAAACATCCATTAACTTGTCCATCTTGTTCTCCAAGGCTCCAAGATGATCTTGTTGAAATCTAGGAGGTTCTTGCTGTCTTAGTTGACCACCTACACTATTAGTACACTAAGAGAAATTTGGGTGATTTTTCCACCCTAGATTGTAAATGTTGGAGTATAGATTATTACCTCTTTGTTGCGGTTAGCCCATGTAATTTACATATTCAGTTACACTAGCTCCCAGTAAGGAGCATTTAGCCATGCCATGGGTGTCTTTCCCACATAACTCACACTGTAATTGTATTGCCTCGGCTGTAGATGATGAGGCTCCTTGCATATTACTCAATTGCTTTGTGATTGCTATAAGTTGTGCCTGCAATGCTGTCATTGAGCCAATTGATATCATCTCTTTTTGCTCCTTTGGCCTCTATCTGCTTCTATCATTAGACCACAAACAACTGTTTCTTGCTAAATCCTCTAAAAGATCATGAGCTATATTAATAGTTTTCCTCATTAATGATCCTCCGGAAACTGTATCTATAGTCCCTTTTATGTCAAGAACTCCCTTGCAAGAATATAGTGGGGACATGCCCTCTGTATTTCCTTGAATATCTCCTAAGCTTCATATATTGACTCCCCTTCATTTTATTGAAAGTTTGTGATTTCCTTTATGATTCTTGTCATGTTAGTCAAAGGGAAGTGCTTAGCAAGGAAAGCTTGGGCTGGTTGCTCCTAAGTGGTGATTTACCTTGAACTGAGTAGGTTGTACTATGCCTTCACCTTATCCTTTAAGGTACAAGGAAATAATCTCAACCTCATAGCATCATCTGGCATCTCATTAAAGTGAAAATTGTTGCATATCTCAATGAAATTGGCAAGATAAGCGTTAGGGTCTTCATTTGATAGCCCATAAAACTGTACATTACTTTGAAGAATATTGAGGAGTGCTGACTTGATTTCAAAATTATTTGCTTGAACTTCAAGCCTTATAACTCTGTTAGGACTAAAGCCTAGCCTTATAAAGTCCATTAGAGTTCTCTTAGCTCCTCCTTGTTCTCCTTCTTCTGCCATAATTTTTTGTATTGTTTTCTTGGAGCTTAGCTCCTTTTATCTCTGTTTACTATCTTGTGATATCTAATAACTCTTCTTCACTTAGCTCGGTAAACCTTCTTGTGCTCCTTTTGTTCATGTACCTATAAATACATAAGGAAAAGTATCAAAACTCTTAAATTAAATTTACCCAAAGTAAATAAGATGCTAAACAAATAATTCTCAACTACAATGTCAAAAAATTATTAATGGCATTGCAAAACTATGTAACGTGTTTTACGCTTAGAACTGTAAGTATACGAGTTGTAACTTGTAGTAAAAAGTGGATACCGATCCCATGGAGATTGAGTTTAGTCATAACTTAAATTAGGTTTAACTTTGTTTAAAAAATGATTTTAAATTATTAAAAATGGAAATTAAACTAAAACTAACTAAACTGACAATAAACAACCAATAGAGATAAAGTGCAACAATTTGTAAACCAAGGCTTAAGATTAAAAGTTACTCTATCCCTAGTTTACTTCCCTCTTGTGTTCTTAATCCAATTATGCTTGCCCCAAGATTTCCTAATGCTTAATTGCCCTCTCTAAAGGTTTAATTAGTTAACAAAAGTTGAAATAGAGTAGAATCAGTTATGCTATCTCTAGATTTACTAAGTTCTCCTAACCATTAAACCAAATTTTAAGCAAATAGCCAAGATCTCTCTTTAACTATTTGGAAACACTTAAATATCTATAGGTCCATTGAGAGCTAACGCTCGTTACACTACCCAAATCACATGCCCAAAATTAACCTCTCGGTTTATTTTGTGGTATAAGCACAATAAATATCACAAAGTATCATTCATTAAATAAAAAACAAAAAACGTTCCACAAACAGTTGAGGAACAACCCTTACAAAAACTACTCATAATCATGAACAATCCAACAAAATCCATGTTTTCATACTAAAAAGTAATAAAGAGAAAAGAATAAAAGCTGGTTAAAGTTAAGAACTCCTCCTCTCTACTATAAAAAGTTAGAAAATATGAATATTAATGTTATCACCACATTTCTCAAAGTAGATTTTTTGTTTCCCTTCTTGACTAGCCATTGAAAACCTGCCTCTTTTCCTCTTTTGGGTGTTGTCTAATGTTAGATGTAGACTCCTTTAAAACCCTTATATAGGTTAAAATGAAAGTCAAACCACTTACAATCCCATGTTTATCTCAAAACAAGCCATTCCTACTGTCATGATCGTGACACGATCATGGCAGAAATTTGATTATGGAGGTTTTTGTTATGATCGTGACACCCTCTGCTATTAGCTTTGAATACTCTTCACTCTTTTAGCCATAAGTTCTACTTGAGACCTTCGATTGACTTGCAATTTTAACTTCAGCTTCCTCACATCTAGATCTCACTCCCTTCATAATTTCATTACCATCTGAGTTCTATACGTCTACCTAATAAGTCATCAATATCACCTAAAAATTCATCCTTAGCTCAATTTCTACTACCTGCATAATCCAACACCAACGTGCATCAATCCATCCCCAAAATAACTATAAAATTACCCTCAAGCACCAAAAAATCAAAAGAAACAATTAAAAACATCTAAGATCATGAAAAGATGTAAAAAAAAAAACAAGTAAACTAATGCTAAAACACACAGAGGAACACTTAAAGCACATAGGAAACAACCTAAAAAACACTTATCAACTTGTGGATGGATGTAGCATGATTCTTCCCAATTTTATCAAACTTTGCATCCATCCTCTTTTGGCTTTCCTACTGGCTTGCAAATTTTATGCCCAAAACATCCATCATCTTATCCATCTTTTTCTCTAAGGAGTAGAACCAGTCTTTTTTAAATTCGGGAGGTCCTTATGCTCTCACCTGGCCACCTGCATTATTAGAATTCGAAGAAAAATTTTAGTGTTTTTTTCTAACTAGGATTGCAAGTACTAGAATAAGGATTGTTACCTCTTGTTGTTAGTCTAAGTTATTGACTTTTTCTGCATAACTACATCCAAATAAGAAACATTCAGTTGTGTTAGGGCTATCCTGTCTACATAATTCACAATGAGACTGCATGGCTATAATTGAAGATGAGGATGATCCTTACATCTTACTCAATTGCTTGGTGAGAGCTGAAATATGAGCTTGTAAAGCTGCCACCAAATCAAATTGAATCATATCTTTTTACTCCTTGGCCCCTTGTGTACTCCTCTTATTAGACTGCATAAAACTATTGCTTGACAACTCTTCTAAGAGGTCATAGGTTGCATCAATATTTTTTCCTATAAAAGATCCTCTTATAGCTATTTTTTCTGTGCTTAGATTAGTACCATTGTAGAATGTTTGTAAAAGGAAAACCCTCGGTAGGTTGTGGTGAGGAAAATTTCTTTATAATTCCTTAAATATCTCCTAAGCTTAATACAATGACTCCCCATCACTTTGTTGAAAATTAGTAATCTCCTTGATGATTCTTGTTATTTTTATCAAGGGGAAGTACTTAGCAAGGAATGCTTGTGCTAACTGCTTCCAAGTAGCGATCTGCCTTGAACTAAGTGAGTTATGCCATGCCTTTGCCCAATCCCTCAAGGTAAAAGGAAAGAATCTTAGCCTCACGGCATAACATGATATCCCATTAAACCTAAAGGTGTCATAGATCTCTAAGAAGTTAGAAAGATGGGGCGTTGGGATATTCATTTGACAAAAACAGAACACTTCTCTGTAGTATGTTGAGAAGGGCCAATTCCATCTTAAAGTTGTTAGCTTGAATCACAAGCCTTACTACTCCTTGAGGACTAAAGACTGGTTTGATAAAGTCCATCAATATCCTCTTAGCACCTATTTGTTCACCTTCTTCTTCCATATTCCTTTGTATTCTAACTTAGCATCTAACTCTTCTCAACTCTCATTCGTGACTTGTAATGTCCAATAACTCTTCATTACTGAATTCGGTAGACCTTCGAGTACCTTCAAGTACACAAGGAAAAGTGTCAAACACTCTTAAATCAAAGTCACCCAAACTAAATAAAATGATAAACAAACAATCCTTGGCAATGGCACCAAAAACTTGTTAGTTGCTAAGATAACTGCTAACTTGCTTTACACTAGCACCGCAAGTAAATAGATTGTAAACCTATATTATAAGTAGATATCATCCCACAAGGAATGAATTTAGTCAACCTATTAATTTAGAATACACTTTTTTTTTAAGAAACATACTCGAGAAACAAAATTAATAGAAAATAAATTAAAGGCAAAATTATGAATGAACCAAAAATAAAACAGTGAACTGAAACTGAGAAAATATCAAGATTAAAGACTAGGAATTGCGCTTATCCCTATTTATTTACCCTTATTTGATTAATTCAATTAATGATTGATCAAAGATTTCCTAATATTTTGGCTACCCTATCTCAAGGTGCAACTAAGTGTTACTAATTAAATAACCTAGGACCAACCTTGGGATTTCTCGATATGCAAAGTATTTCTTAGAAATTTAACTAGTTGAGAAGCGATCCTATAAGCAGTAAATTAATCTATTGAAATCTCTTTCTATGAAATCAATAAACTTGTTATCTATAGGTGTATTACATATTAACTCTCGTTGTTCGGTCAACACAAATTACCAAGCTTACTCTCTCGATTTATTTTAAGGTTTAAGCTAATTTAAAAGTTAACACAAACATTATTGGAATTGAATCAATAAAAAACACTGTACAAATAGTTCAAATGACAATCCAAAAAGATAATTTTAGCTATTTATAACATCACTATTATAAAAAATATTCATGTTCTTCGTTATAGAATAAAACTATGAGAATTGAAAATGGAAGAAAATAAAAGTTTGTAATAGTAATAAAGGGTTGTGTGACAAATATTTGGTCCTGAAAGCTGGAATATGATCATCTACCAATCTCCTTTTCTAGTTATCTGTCTATCTGTCTCCTCCTGCCTCTTTCGAGTCTCTCCCCTTCCTTCTCTATCTACTATCCCCATCTCTGAGTCTAGGTTTCTCTTTTTGTTCCCATCTTTTTTTTTTAAACTTTAAACGATTCCGTATAAGAAAACGTAGGCAACGTTCATGGCCTATACGTGCCATGAACATGACATATGAAGGCCACGTTTGTGGTAGCCATAGATGTGGCATGTGATGGCCACATCCATGGCTTATGCATGCCATAGACATGGCTTTCTAGCCACTATCTTCTTTTGCCTATTCTTATTCTTCTGCCTAGTCCCACTTGCTAAATATAAAATAGATATATAAGCTATTCGAAAACACAGTAAGGAAATAATAAAAGATAATAATTAAACCAAAACACATAAAACACACAAAGTAACTTTTAATTAAGCTAAAAACAAACAAATGGAAAATTAATACCTAAAACACAAGTATCATTACTAAACTAACTATTTAATAAGGTAACTCAGAGTTGATCTCATAAAGAGATAGGGCGTGCTATATATATTTCTAAGGTTATCTAAAAGAAAAATAAAAATAAAACCCTTGAATGTGAAGACATTTAAACTAAGTGGAAAGACAAATAATGAAACCAAAATAACAAGAAAGAAATAGCGATAACAGAAAGGATAGTAGAAGATATATCCAGGATTTGAGATCTATAATTGATCCTCGAAGCATATACATTTTGATTGGTCTAAGATTCTAGCATATGGATTCAAACAAGCTCTTTAATCAAATGTTCCTCCTATTTTATATAAATTCAGAAAGCTTGGAAAATATCTTTAACTAACAAGCTCTCTGGATTTAATAGTGTAGTAGCTCTAAGTACTAGGGAATGACTAGTTTAAGCCACAATCTTGTAAGTTATGATTGTTTAACTTAGAGAATTGTAATCTTAGATTAATTAGTTAAGGTCACTGACAAAACCAATTAACCTATTGCTACTTACGGAAATCACTATTAATATTACGTATCACATGCTTATTCCTAGGAATTGAACTAAAAATTATACCTAGAGTGATTAATCCTATAAATAAATCTCTAATTCATGTCATTTAACCATAATTTCAATTCAACCTTGACATAAAACACAAAACCCAATTGACGCTAATCAACTCTCACCATTACAAAGCCATTATCCTTTTAATATCTTCCAACCCACAATAACACTAAGCTAACATAATTAAATCAACATTAAAATAAATTGAAATTAACAAGAATAGAAATATAAATGCGAAAATCATAAAACAAACACAATACAAAGTCTTGAAATTAAAGGAAATAACATATATATTAATAAAAATGAAAGGTTTTGTACAACGTCAAGAGATTCAACTATGAACTTATAGATGAACAACCTAAACACTCTTACCTAGGAAAGCATTAAAATAAGGAACTAATGAATAAATTTAGCAAAAGTACATAAAATATTTGAAAAAAAAGAAATAATGAAAACTAAAAAAACACAACTAAAATGAAGGAAAGTAAGCAAATAAAGCAAAAATATAGGAAGAGATCCTTAGAAATGTTGCAGCTATCCAAAAAGGGCTCCATTCTTCTTTAAAGGTTTTTTTACTCCTCTCCATTAACAAAATATTTTCTATCGTCTTTATATATGGAAAGATTTTAATCTTTTTTTTTCTTCTTACTAGGGTTGTGTGCTTTGCTTCCATTAAGCTATCCTTTTTAATTCTTTAAAACATTTGTTTATTTTATGTCTTAAAGGAGTAGGACACATGCCCTCCAATATAAGAGAAGAGCTCCTTCTTATTATGCTTTCTTTGCAAATTTTTTTTGTTGCTCTTTTAGAAGAGCAAGGTATGTGTCTTCTACTCCAAGGATAGCTTCATTTGTGTTGCCATTTACTTTGGAAAAGTTCTCCCTTTAAAATGTTTTGCTCTTATATATATATATATATATATATTAACGTGATTTGCTCATGTATCCTCAAAAAGCTTTTAAAGATTTTGTCCTCTTCCTCCTTAATTCTTCGTGTCCTCTAATTAAAAGCCTCCTTTTCCAAGCTTTCTGTGTTAAATTTTTTTTAACTATTACAAGAACAAGGCACATGTCATCCTCTCCAAGAAAGCTTCCTCCCTACTTAAACACTTCTTATTACTACTGTCCTTTTGAAGCTTTTAAAATCTTTGGTCATTTTATTTCATAATCCAAAATTCATGGAAAAGAGGGTAACTTATTGATTAAGTATAATATAACACAAATTAAGCATTTTAAAACAAACAATAGGAATGAAATTAAGTGAATTTGCATATACAAAATATGATAAAACTTATTCTTGTTAAATACACCCACACTTGAACTATTGCTTGTCCTTAAGTAATGATTCAAACACCTCACTAAAATAATTCCAATCAATAATTAATATTTAATTGAGTACAACAAAAATCAATCAATTCCTTTATTCCAATTCATAAAAAGCAACTTAATCATAAGCAAAGTACACAGTTAATCAAAAAGTAACCTAATATGTATAATTTCCAACATGCAATCCATTTCGCATAGGTTATCATACAAACTAATCAAAGATGTTCAAAATGAACAAATACAAATGAGAAAATAATACACTTTGAGATTTGAGTAGTGTTTGTTTGAGAGGTCATCTAACTTTTTGATGCAGAGGTGAACACTTGTCGTGAACGCCCCTAGTTACTAGGTTAGATCACCTTCTTCAAATTTCTAAAAGAACTACTCATAACTTCAACATTATATTACGTTGAAACCAACGAAGTAGGAATTGCCCAATACAAAACAACAATACAAAAACAAAGACACTTATTTATTCAGTAACACAAAAAACAAAGATGCTTTCAGCAACATAATAATAAGAACACTTTTTACTTTACTTTTTTTTCTCTTCTTCTTTTTATATTTGTCTCTTCTTTCTTTTTTTTTGACACCTTATTCTAAACATTCCATTTCATATTCATGTTATAGCCCATATGAAATGGACTTAAGCATTAAATATCATATAAATAGGCTACTAAAAGCACATGCAAGGTACTCAAAAGAAAAAGGAAAAATAAAAAAGTTAGCGTCATTTCAAGAGCTGAAGATTAACAGTATCAATTTCCTTCTAGTACCACAATTAACTATTAACTAAAGATCATAATCATTTTAAGCTACATATATTCAAATCATTACTATCAAACTCACAATATCTCAAGTGTGCAAAAATTTTAAACTTGGCTCATCCCCACAATTAAATTAGACATTGTTCTCAATGTTCCAAATGAACAGAAAAGCACAAAGAGGATGAGATCTAGAATAAGCCTCTAAATGAGGCAATCCATGAAGTTCTTGAAAGAGTGATAGCCATGCACTTTGGCTTTCATTTCTGCTTTCACTTTTGACTTGCGACAAAACAAACATAAAAAACACAAAGCAACTAAAGAACTAAGCAACAAAAAAAAAGACATAACAACTTTATTGAACATTTAGGTTGTCTCCCAACGAGTGCCTAGTTAAGGTTATAAGCTTGACCTCTGATATTTACATCATCCATTATCCAATGGATATTTGAAGTCGACAGGAAACGTGCTCAAACTCACAGAAAAGCCTGCCTAGAGAAGCTTCCCTTATAATGGACTCTAAATCAACACGATGCTTTATGGAAGTGGAACCAAACTTCTTCTTTGTTATACTCCAATATCCACTCTCATCTAAAAGCATTCCCCTTCTACCAAGACGACCCCCCTAATTGATTAGGATATGGATATGGGGGGTCTTCATCCTGCTTGTCACATTCTACTTCTAACTTGTGCATTCACAACTTGTTCAACACAATTACTCCTTACGACTCTTGTTCTTTCTTCTCTTCTTCTTTTTCTTTCTTTAAACTTCTACGCAAATGAAGAAAAATTCGATTAGTAATAACATGAAAGGTGTCTCTTACCTTAGGACGTTGTGCATCCTCCTTCATTTCTCAAGTGAATGCCTCCTCCTTTCCTAACTGCTCTTGCTCTTCTTCTTCTTCTATTCTCAGGTTCTCCTATTATTCTCCATACTCAATTGAAACTTCACAAACCTCCTCCCTTAGTTCTTTTTCTGGTTGTATAAGAATTTTTTAAGAGACTTAAGCTTCTAGGCTCCTGATCACCTCTGCCAACTAGCTCACTAAATCTTCCAAGTTCTTCAAGTTACTCCTTATTTCTTGCTAAAATTGAAGAGAACTTGTCACCAAGCTTTGTATGATCTCCTCTAAAGACATCTCATCAGCTTGTGGTGGTGATGGTGGAGGTAGAGCTATAGGCTAGAAGTGTGACTCGTCTTGGTAATAGCATGGTATAAAATCAAACTTTTATTACTAGTCTAGTAAAATAGGACAAGTTTAAGAAGGGTAACAAAAAAATTAACAAACCTCATATACCTTTACTTGTTCTTTATTCATTGATACTTATGCGGCTAAGGATGTGGAATTCTCCACTTCATGCTCTAACCTGGAAGTAGTAAGATACTGAAACTCATTATCATAATAAAAATAGTGAGAAAAATTGGAACTAAATGCATACTAATAATGAGCCATGTCACTTAAAGATTCTCAAATTCTAAAAATGCTACAAAAAAAACAAAAAAAAGACAAGATGACCACAAGAAACAAAAATAAAAACAAAAAAAATAAAAAAAACCATACAAGAAATAACAAAAACACAAGTGCTAGCTCCCTGAAAATGATGCCGAAAAATTAGGAAAACTGTTGCAAGCTCACCAAATAATAAAATATCTGACTACTAAACTAACTGTGTAGTAGGGTAAGTTAGGGTGAATCTCACAGAGGGCTAGGGTGTTCTATAACTATTTCTAAGGTTGCCTAAAAGACAAAAAAATAAAATCCCTGAATACGGAGACATTTTAACTAAACAGAAAGAAAAATACTGAAAACAAAGCAAAAAGAAACAAATAGTGATAACATAAAGGTGGGCAAAAGATATATCCAAGATTTAGGATTTAAAATTGATCCTTAAGACATATAGATTTTGATTGATATAAGATGCTATCTTATGGATCTAAACAAGCTCTTCAATCCTCTATTCATCTTATTTTAGATAAATCCAACAAGCTCTAAAAATATCCCTAACTACATGACTACTTAGAATAAGCTCTCTAGAATTAATGGCATAACAACTATAAGTACTAGGGAATGACTAATTTTAAGTACAAGCCCTCTACAATCTCACAAGTTCAAATTGTGTAATTAAAGAATTGGAATCATAGATTAATTAGTTAAATTCACTGACAAAACCAACTAATTTTTTGCTACTTGTGGAAATCATTAGGACTATTATGTACCACAACCTTATTCCTAGCAATTAAACTAGAAATTTTACCTAGGGTGATCAATCTCATGCATAAATCTCTAATTCTTTTTATTTATCCAAAATTCCAATTTAACCTTGACCTAAAACACAAAACTTAATTGATTCCTAATCAATCCTCACAATTACAAAGCCATTATCCTTTTAATATCTTCTAATCCATAACAAAACTAAGCTAACATAATTAAATTAGCACTAAAATAAATTGAAATTATAAAAAATAAAAATGAAAATGAAAAAATCATAAAGGAGACACAATAACAAAGTAAAAAATGTAAGGAAATAACAAATATATTAATAACAATCAAAGGATCCATACAACGTTAAGAGATTCAACTAAACTTATAAATGAACAACCCAAACACTCTTACTAGGAAATCATTAAACTAAGGAACTAATGAAAGCATTCAACAAAAGGACATAAAGCATTTGGAAATAAAAGGAAACAATGAAAAATTATGGAAAACATGACTGGAATGAAGGAAAAGAAGAAAAACAAAATGAAAATCTAGGGAGAGCTCCCTTAGAAATGATGCAGCCATCAAAAGTCTTTAAACATTTTTTTCCCCTTTCCATTAAAAAAATTATTTCCATCTTTGTATATGAAAAGTTTTAATATTTTTGTCCTCTTCTTACTAAGGTTGCATGACTCCACTCCATTAAGCTTTTTTTTGTTCCTTTAAAACATTTGTTTATTTTTTTTGTCTTGAAAGAGTAGGACACGTGTCCTCCAATCCAAGAGAAGAGCTCCTCCTAATTAAACTTTCTTTCAAAATGTTTTTTATTGCTCTTTTACAAGAGCAAGGCACATGTCTTCTACTCCAAGGAAAGCTACATTTGTGCTACCATTTACTCTTAGAAAGCTTCTCCCTTTTGAAAGTTTTGCTCCTTTATATATATATATATTAATGTGATTTACTCATGTATGCTTAAAAGCTTTTAAAGCTTCTGTCCTCTTCCTCCTTAATGCTTCGTGTCCTCCAATTAAAAAACTCCATTTCCAAGCCTTTTTAAATGTTTTTTATTACTCTTTTACAAGAGCAAGGTACGTGTCCTCTACTACAAGAAAGCTTCCTCATTGTTTAAGCATTTTTTGTTGTTGTCGTCCTTTTAAAGCTTTTAAAAGATTTGTTCTTCTCATTTTATAATCCAAAATTCATCTAAAAGAGGGTAACCTATTGATTAACCATAATGTAATATAAATTAAGAATTTTTAAATCAAAAATAGGAATGAAATTAAGTGAATTTACATACAAAATATGATAAAACTCATTCCTATCAATGTTCTTCAAAGGGAATTTTTTCCCATTAAATGGATGCCAAAATTAAATTTAAGACATATTTTCATCTTTTTCATGCTTTAGATCACTCTGTAGCCAAACAGAGCAATTATTTTGGATTGGGATACATTGCTACTACCTTGACTCAATATTTTTCCATTCATGTTGATGATTTAACTATAATAAACTATGAATATTTAAATGCACACTATTTGCAGAAAGATGAATTTATGGAGAACTACAATATGAAGCTCTGAAACCCTCTCTCTTGTATTACCATTAAACACAGGTTTATTAAAGGAGCTTATAGTCTAATTAATGCATATGAATTTGATGATACCTCTAGTGATGAGTTTGATGAGTTTGATGAGTCTAGTTGGGAACGAGTACTCAATGTAGTGGAGGCTAACAACCTTAAGATGGAGCAATAAATAGATCAAATGGATGGACCGTTATAACATTTAGCATGCAAACAAAGCTACCTTAACAAAATTTCACTCAATTCCTTTATGGTTAAAGGGATCAAAGTGCGCTCTCTAACACCATCACCACCACCCCACTCTATCTACAATCTTTTCTCACCCTCTTATGTTTTATTTATGTTTTTTTTCCTTTTGAATGTGTTTTTATGTTGGTTTTAGTGCTTGTTATTTTTATATTTGTTTTTTATTCTTAGTATTTTTTTTACTTCCTTAAAATATTGAGGACAACGAGTAATTTAAGTGTGGGGAAGTACCACATATATGGCATCTTGTTGCATTTCGTAAGACTTTTTGTATATAAGCATGGACTATTGTATATTGGCAAGCATTACAATTCTTAATTTTTTTTACATTT
>JAOXYD010019416.1:0-14694 GCA_028565735.1 Pinacopodium congolense
AAGACCTTAGGCATACATGGAGCTCTCATAAACGAATACAACTATATGGTGGTATTTTCCCTTGAGATTTAGTGGGACCTTTAATGAATGAAAAAACTGAAATTGGGAGGAAGAAAAATATGAATAGTTTCAAGAGAAAAATTAGTATAATTTACCTTAATCCAAACTAAGCTATTTAAAACATTTCTTTTTATAAATTATAGATTTAAGAAAAATAATAATGCAATTTAAATATAACTAACTTAATATAACTATCAAATTAGGTTCTTGAGCGTAGAAATGTCTATTTTAGTTACTTTGGTTATGTGCTTGCCTTCTACTTCGTTTAAATGTGAATTATTTTTTTATCGTAATCATCACTTTCCAGGAAGAAGAGATATATTTTACTTAAAACAATATTTCATGACAAAGTAGTGGAGGGAATACATAATCCAGGCAGGAACAGTGCATCAAATCGTGCACTCAAGGAGGAACTCTCAAACTGAAGTCAAACACCATAATCTATAAAATGATTAACAAATAACTTAAAATTCAGCTAGCGACGTAAGGACTTGAATCAGTCCATGATGCCATATGTATAGTTACTTAAGGGTGGTTAGATGTCGCCTGAGCTGGGTTGATGACGTCCTTCGGAATTGGAGTATTGGTATCGATGGGAGTGTGGACTTGAGCGATTCAGGTAGCTCAGGCTTTGGTAAAGTTTAGACTTCAGGTTTTGGAATTTCAGGTAATTCAGGCTTTGGCAAAGCTGGAAATTCTGGTTTTGGAAGTTCCGGCAGCTCAGGTTTTGGTAAAGTTGGGACTTCGGGTTTTGGAATTTCCGGTAACTCAGGCTTTGGCAAAGTTGGGACTTCGGGTTTTGGAATTTCCGGTAACTCAGGCTTTGGCAAAGTTGGAACTTCTAGTTTTGGAAGTTCCGGCAGCTCAGGTTTTGGTAAAGTTGGGACTTCAGGTTTTGGAATTTCCGGTAACTCAGGCTTTGGCAAAGTTGGAACTTCTGGTTTTGGAAGTTCCGGCAGCTCAGGTTTTGGTAAAGTTGGGACTTCATGTTTTGGAATTTCTGGTAACTCGGGCTTTGGCAACGTTGGAACTTCTTTTGGAATTTCTGGCAGCTCAGGTTTTGGTAAAGTCGGGAGTTCAGGTTTTGGAATTTCTGGCAACTCAGGTTTTGGCAGTGTTTCAGGTATTTCAACTTTAGGAATTGCTGGTATCTCAGGCTTTGGAAGCTCAGGTATCTGTGGCAATGTAGCCTCGAGAAGATTGCGGGCGTTCACTCGGATAGCCTGTGAGCTTATCAATGACAGGTTGAGGAGTAGGAGGGGTAAGATTGGGGATGAGAAGCGACGATTAGCCATAGATTCGAGCGATAGAAGGCGGAGAGGACAACAATTTGGCGAAATATTGGTAAATGATATTAGTGTTTCTTTTGATTGTTGTATGCTTTACTTGTGCTGGGCTTTTATAGATCTGGGAAGTGCAAAAAGGTAGGAGACCAGGTGTTGGTTGGTAAGAAATATTGTTCACCGGTAGTTCAACTTCTCATCAATTGTATGGCCAAGGGTATCATCTTGTGGCTACTTTAATTTTCTATATTTCCGTATGTGATTAGTTGGACTCCTTCGAACTAATAATATCGGATCAGATTCTGACAACGTAGGCATATCTATTACACATGTAATGGAAGTCAGTTTCTGCAAGCTACTTTATAGCCGAATGCTTGAACTTGTTACAATAGCTAGTGATTTAAGAAAGGGGGACTAGCCCGACTTGATTTCCCTAAAGAAATCAGTGTCCTTTAACCTTTTCGTTGATCAGCAAAATTTGCTGCATTATTTTTGTTTAATATTTCTAGATGTTATCAAAGTTTGGTTTATGTGGTCCTATCCAACTAAGCGTACTACAATCCCATTATTTTAAAACTTTCATGTCAATAGTTACAACAACTATGCAAATAGAAGTTACTTTCCATATCAGTGACTTATGTGAGATGTTACACTATCAATCAGTATGCCAGCAATTCTCTTTTCAAATAAAGTGATCACTAAATTTTGATTTTTACATGTAAGCTAATCTGCACGCTTTGATATTGATATCAATATTATAACCCATAGCCTTATAGCTCGTTGGAAGGGGATTTCTAAGACATGCTCCTTTGCAAGGGCTTAAATTCTAATGGAGATAGTTAATAAAAGAAGTACGCTTGGGAATTCAGTGAATATTTTAAGTCATAATTGCAAATTCTATACATCTTAACCATCAAGGTTTATATTATCAGTTCTTACTCATTATATCAGAAATGTTGTATCAAAAGAATTAGAAAATCTAATACAATTTAGTTAGTTTCCAACAATTCGTAAAAAGTACTTTATGATTTTTAAATATATGACTTCATTGTTTTTTCTTCCCTTGCCTTTAATTTCCTTAGTAAATTATTATTTTACAAGTTGTACCCCAAATCTCATGTTCGTAATGATAAACTCTTTTTATTTGAAAATTTCACTCAGGATTGTTTCCATTGAAAAGGAGATTATAGGGATTATAAAACTTGATAAAATCAAGAATTATTTTTCAAAAAAATCATAAATATTAGGTTTTATAACTAGAATAGTTTAGTTGAGAATAAGATTTCGAAAATCAGAAATTCTAGAACAAGAGTCATATTCAGGGTTATTAGAAATGTCTATAAAAATTATCATATTCATAAATCCAAAACATAGATTTACTCATATTAATGTGCAGTGTTGAATCAAGGAACCTTCAACTTAATTTTTGATTATAACAAAATGCTTTTACTATTAACAATTTCATTGTTGTTGTTGTTGTTGTTGTATTGGAAAGATATGATTGAAGTGAAGGTGTTAAGAGACATAATTTAGAGCCAAATTTGGTGGGTGGGAGTTAAAGAAATGATATGTATAGATTAAAGTATTGAATGGAGCTTAAAGATCAAAATAGAGAACTTGACTATTTTTTATTTTTATTTTTTATTATAAGTCTTATTTTTATATTCCCAAATTGTTAATAGGCTCAATAAATGCATAATACATTCATGGTTAGAGATTATACATATATATGTGTGTGTGTGTGTGTGTTACATAATCAAGAGAATTTGTATGAGGAACATTTCTAATAATACTCTTGATTCGTCAAAATATTTTGGGTAACTATGTTGATGTGTGTGTCTTAAGTTTTGTAGAAAAGAAGTGTTCAAAAATATTGGAAAATGTTTTAAGGTAATTAGGATGTGTTAAAGTTTGCTAAAATTGTTAAAAATTAGTCTGTGGTAAGACTAGTAAACCAACAGTGGTCAACCAATGGTTGGTTAACTAATGTGTGTGACTAGTTGATTAATGTGTTATTTTTGCATAGATTAATTGATTAGTAGGTTAGGGGTTAATGAGGGCATTCGAGTTATTGACTAGTGAGCACAAGAATTAGTTTCCAACAACTAGTTTTAATGATAAAATTGTTTTAAATTATTTTTAATGCATACTAATAATAACAAACGATTAGTTTGAAGATTTTTATGTTGTAAATAGATGTGTTTAGAGATTGGTTATGCATGGGTTTTAGTATAAGTGAATCAAGAAGCATTTGAGAGAGTTTTTACGTACTTTTTAGGCGTGTTTGTGAAGTTTGTTGTACCTTCATTATTGGTTTTGGTATGAGTCCCTTTTAAGTACTTTTAGTTGGTTAAGAAGGATCTTTATTAATTTATTTTGGGGTTGTCAAATTGAAATTGCAAAAAAAGTTACTCTTATCCCATAAAAAGAGTGTGGATATACGAGTTGCTCTTATCTTATAAAAAAGAGAAGTGGTTGTAAAAGATTTTCTCTATTTTTTTCTATTAACTTTATAAGTTTCTTCAATTTCAAGTTATATGATTATCTTAATTCAATATATTATTCATATTTTGAAATTAATTAAGAGGAAATCTTTTAAATTAGGTACAAAGATAAAAAGATTTAGTCATCTAATTAAACTATACTCTTATGTGCCATATAGGGGACAACAATTAGTATTAGAGTTATGATTCACATAAGTTTATTTCTAATGAAATAGTGAGTATAAGATCAATAATGGCACTTCTTAATAGTGAAAGCATAGTTAGTTTCTCTTATTTTAATGGTGAAAATTATGGAGTTTGGAAAACTAGGATGAAACACTTTATTTTGGCTATAAGAGTTAATGCTTTGGAAATAATAGAGAATAGCCCTTACATCCCAATAAAGACAATTTTTGTAGATAATGTAAAGACTAATATGCCAAAAGATGAATATGAGAGGAATGATAGGGATAAAAGACTTATTGCTCTTAATAGTAAAGTTGTATGCAATTTTTTTGCACATTAGGGATAAATGAATTCAATAAAGTGTTTGTATATGAAACTACTTAGGAGATATTAAACATATGAAGGCATTACTCAAGTTAGAGAAAACCAAATCGACATGCTTATTCATAAACTTGAATCATTTCATATGGATCATAATGAATCAATTTCTAATATGTATGCTCTATTTATTCATATTATTAATACCATTAAAGTTCTTGTAAAAATTATACTAATCTTGAATTAGTTAGAAAGTTACTTAGATCACTACTAAGATCATAGGATACAAAGGAAATTACCATAGATGAAACCAAAGACTTGACCATCTTGCCATTAGAAGAATTGGTTTGATCCTCACCCATGAGAATGAGGATGAATCAATTGCATGAAGAGGAGGTAGCTCCAAAAAGATAAGGATTGTTGTTCCAAGTAATCAAAGATAAGGAAACTAACGATAAGGACATATGTTTCAAGGGAACCATCATGTTCTATTTATTATAATAAAATATTGTGATGTTGACTTTACTAATGTGAATTAGTTAAATACTTATAAGTTTTAACTATAAAAAAAGAAGAATTTGTCTATTAAGTATAAAGAAATTTTGAAATATCTAGATGCATGCAAATTTGAGAATAAAAATTTTTAAAGTGTTGAAGTAGGGAAGGTTTTAATCTATGTTTTGATGATGACAAAATAAAATCTGTCACTAATGTTTTAGTTTTGATGCTAATGTTTTCGTTTTGTTGCTAATGTTCTAGTTTTGATGTATTGAATTGATAAGTTAATGCAAAATGTATAAGAAAAAAAGGTGAAGCCTAAGGAGAAAGTAAATTAACACATACAGAGAGAGAGAGAGAGAGAGAATAGTGAAGCAACCATTGAATTAAAGATTAAGTGATAGCTAAAGATCAAAATTAAGTAGAAGAGATTGAATAGGTTTATGTTTGCACTTTGGGTTGTAATTTTTATCTTAATATTTTTAATGATTGAAGGGATCAATATTTGCATAATGATTTATATTTAGAATTTTTTTATATAATGTTTGCATATACCTTGCATATTAAAAATTTTGCATTTATTATTTCATAATCAAGAGGCATTTTATAAAAGATTTTAAATAAAATCCTCTTGATGTATCAAAATGTTCTGGAGAAGTTTTTGAATGTATTGAAGTCCAATTTTTATGATAAAAATTATTATAAGATGTTTGAAAATTTTGGAAATTATTTAAAAAGGCTTTGAATTATGTATGATTTGATAAAGCACACAAAATTCCATAAGATAAGACATTTTATTTTTAAGTTTAATTGAAACGTCTTGTTATCTAAAATCAATTTAGATATGTTTTAAAAATTGAATGAATTGGTTTTAAAGTAAAAGGAATGGTTTAGAAATTATTTAGAATTGACTTTGAAATATAAAGTTTAAAATTTTTAAATTTGTATGGATCAAGACATTTTAAGTTTTTGTTTTAAATTGTATGGATCAAGACGTCTTTCGAACTTAAGAACAAAACCCAAGTAAAATGACTGAAATCATCAATAATAACAAATGGATATGATTTTCCTCCCAAACCAGCTACTTTAGTATGACTAAATAAATCCATATGAAGTAGTTCAAGGGGTCTAGAAGATGTTACCAATTTCTTACTTTGAAAAAAACTTCTTACTTGTTCTCCCATTTGACATGCTCCATATATTTTGTCTTTTTCATACTTTATAGTTGGAAGTCCTCTAACAAGTTATTTTGAATTAAGCTTTGAGAGAAGATCCATACTCGCATGTCCAAGTCATTAGTGCCAAGTTCGAGCGCATTCACTAAAGGAAATTAAACACTTATCTTCAAGATTAGTAATATAATATAGATCAGCAATGTAAACATTGCCTTCCCTTTTTCCTAAGAACATGATACTATCGTTATCTATCTTAGAGATAACATACTCATCTCCTACGAGACTAACCTTATAGTTCTTATTACATAATTGATTGATACATAGTAAGTTATGTTTCAAGCCTTTAGCAAGTAAAACATTATCGATTAAAGGACAGTTTTCTTGACCTACTTTTCCAATTACCTTACCCTTAACATTATTCCCAAAAGTGAAAAATTCTCTATCCTTGCTATTGAAAGTGATAAATTGTGAGGGGTCGGTCCCCAGTCATATGTCGTGAACAACTACTGTCTACATAACATTTGTTTCTTATTTTGTCCTACAAGACAAATAAAAATAATTTAGGTAGCCATCTTATCTAGGCTCCTTAGATGTTAGTCTACATAACTCATACCTTTTTAAACTATAAACTTGAATAAAATTACACAAACAAAATTTCAAGAAAAATTTTTAAAAAGCTATCATAAGGTTTTTTAGAATAGGACTAAAGGTTTAACAAACACAAGTAGAACATAAGTTGATTTATGAATTACAGAGAAAAAAACGAAATTTTGGATCTATCAGTCGACCGGACCTGTACATCAGTTGATCGAACTACGTTCGATCGACGTCAGTGGTTTAGTGGACTAAACCTATAAAGACAGTGATACAAAACTTCAGCAAGACGAGAAAGCTGACCCAAATAAACAACAGAAAAAATTTAGGAAAAGCTATCTAGTTTTTGGAACCCACTTTGTGTTTGTCCTCTAAAAATTGTAGTTTTGTAATTTTTATAGAAATTGATCAAACGATCAAAACAAAAATAAGAAGTATGTCCATGTCGTTAACAATATGAACAAAACATATGAGTATAATTTATTAGTCTAAACGCAATATAAGTTTCACGAAAATGTTATCTAGGTTGCACATATGATTTTTTAATATTCATTTGTCTTTGAAATAATTTTTTAGGCTTTTGAGTATATAAAAAAGCATGATGTCTAGATTAAGGTTTAATAGATACATTATGAGCAATTTTTGATGATCTTTCATCCTCTAGATTTTTCCCTTTATCGAAGGTGGTTTTACTAGTAGATTATTTATTGTTGCATCCTAAACCATATTTATCATTTCCATATTTTTGAATGCTCAACAATGTCTCTAGTTTTCCCTTTCCTTTGTTGAATTTTTTAAAAGAATCTTGAAGGGACTCAATTTCTTTCTTTAAGGATCTATTTTTGTTAACAAGTTCATCATTATCTTTGTTGATCAAACTTATGTCTTTTCTAAGGCTCTTATTTTCTGTTTTACATGCATCTAACTCATTTAATATACTTTTTTTTAATACAGTTCCTTGTTTTTCTTGGTTAGTTCTTCTATATGTTCTAACCCTTCATCACATGAATAATCACATTCATCTTCATTAAGGGAAGAACATACCTCATTATGTGCTATAAAACACATGTTAGTCATTTCCTCTTCTTCGGAATCGCTATATTTGGACTAAGTGGCTTTTAATACTTTCTTTTTCTTGGATTTATCTTTCTTCCATGCCTTCTTTTCTTTCTTTTCACCTTTTTCTTTTTCTTCTTGTCATCATGGGCATTATGATCTCAAGTGTCCTTTTTCACCATATTCAAAACTCGTTATGTTAGAAATTTTATTTTTAGAGAATGGCATACTTTTTTGTCATGTTAAGGCATTTCTTATAAACTTCTTTAGTCTTTCCGTCATAAATGCGAGTTCCTCATTTTCGCTCCCAAGCGATAATTCTTCATTGTCGATTTCTTCTCTTTTAGATGCCTTGAAGGCCATGCTTTCTTTTTTTGTGTCTCTTGTTCTTCTTTGATATTTTTCATCTTCATTTCGAATGGTAATAGTGACCTAATAAGCTCATTAAGGGGAAGTGTGTTGAGATCCTTGGTCGTATCACGGTTACTTTTGCTTTCCATGTCTTTGGTAGTGACATCAAGGTTTTCCTAACAAATTCAACAAATGAAGAGGTCTTACCTAGACCTTTTGGAGTACTTATGATATTGTTGAATCATGCATACATAGTGAAAATAGTCTCATCATGCATCATTCTAAACAATTCATAATCATATATAAACATGTTAATTTTGGTCTCCTTGACTTGATTCGTACCTTCATGAGTGATTTACAAAGTATTCCATATATCATTTGCAGTTTTATACATTGCAATCCTATTATACTCTTCCATGCTTAAACCACAATATAAAATACGCATAACCTTACAGTTCAAAGAAATAAATCTTTTTTCTTCTACGTTCCATTCATTTTCTTTCTTTAAGACAACCTTATTACCTATGAGTTTGGTATACATAGAAAATTGTTGAGTTACCATCATCCATAAATCAGTATTTTCTCCTATTAATTAGGACCTCATCCTATTCTTCCAATACATTTAATTGTTACCATCGAAACATGGCATCTAAACTAGATGAAGAACCTACGGAATTCATGAAGTGTGCCATTTGATATTTCCTCACTAACTCGTTAGAATTAAAGATCTATATGAGACCTACGCTCTGATACCAATTGTTAATTCTAAATAACACCTAAGAGGGAGGTGAATTAGATTCTAATACTTTATGCAAATTAAAAATGCAAAAGTTAAACAAACAATATTAAATTACACAAATAAAAGAAATAGATTTGTAATAAAAATAAGAACGAATTACAATGATGAATTAAAAATATAACAACTTACAAACTCCTTTTTGGCTTAAAGATAACCCTCTTTTTTTTCTAAGGATAAAGAATATCCTTTGATAATTTCTTTTTATAGGCTAAAAAATAACCTCATTTGTGATTGCAATACATAGAAACTCTCAACAACAATATCAAATTCTCATAGGACTAAAACAATAAAGAGAGCTTTTAAACACTTATATAAAAACGCTGAGGCTCGCTCATTTTCTCTCGTCTATTGATTCCTTGCTTATCCTCCAATTTATATTGCTAATTAAGGTTAATTAGTTGTTGGGAGAATCACCAACTTTTATCTCTGCATTAACTCTTGTGACCGTTGTTTAATTCTTGTGACTGTTGTGCAATATGATCATTCCTGATAATATGTTCACATAATCTTCTTCATTCGATCGATTAATATACACCTTCGGTCGACAGTAGATTTAATTGATTGACCGATGTCTTCTTTAGCGTTGTTCGGTTGCCAGATCTACTTATGCAATCGACAAATCTCATAAGTAGCCACATTTAATTGACCGAACCATTGACATCGGTCGACCGGTCCTTTTTTTTTATGCCTTTAGTCTGTCGATCTTCATTCAATAGTGACCGCTACACTTTAGATCAATATTTTGCTTCGGATGTACCCATCTTTATAGCATACTTTAAACAAATAGATTAGTAAAAAGAGTGTTTTGTCATTATCAAAATTTGGTGGAACTTCCTTTGGTTTAATAGAGTATGCCAAAATTTTGTCGTTATTTAAAGTATAATGATGCGTTATTAACACAAAAGTTGTTTCTTCCAATACATATATATAATACTCTTGAGATTTTGACAAATTAAATGGTTTGTAATGCCAATCTTCTTGAAAAATATTCTTAACAATTCATTTAGGATCATTAAAATTTTCATTTTCTATAGCCAAAATATATTGAAAAGTTTCTTTAGGAAAATAGAAACTTTGAAAAGATTATTTAAATTTTAGTAATTTGAAAACTTTGTTATGCCTTTTTAATTTTACTTTGTCTTGAAAAACTTTGGAAAACTTCTTTACTTTTCAAAAGAAAATTTCCTTTTAATACAATTTTCTTTTCAGGGCTTTCAAATATCCTTTCAAAAAACAATTTCTTTGGAGAAATTTTAAAAATATGTTTAAGCTCATGTAGAATAATTTTCTTTTAGGCTACCTCAGAAATCATTTGAGACAAAACTTATGTTTTTCCTATTGGATCTTTAGAAGATTCTCTTAAAGCTATTGTTAGCTTTCTCTTTGAAGTTAACTTATGTAATTAGTCTTCTAGACATATCTTTTGATATGATGATGATTTCACAACTAGGCTCTTTGGTGGTTTCAAAGGGAATGGAAGGTCCTTTTCTTCTTCATTAATTTCTCTCCATAGGTTTAAGGTTTAGTAGATAATGGACTTTTTAGTGCTTTTAGGCTTTCTTTCTATGGGTCTTGAGACTTGGTTTAGGGGGATATGGGTAGAGCTTTGAGTCGAGGGATTATGGCATAAATTGAAAAAATTATGTTGTTAAAAAAAATCAGGAATAGAATTTAACTCTCCTTTAATAAATTTAATGTCAAAATCAAATATACTCAAATTAACATGCCATCTAGTGAAAATCTATTTTAAGGCTATATTCTAAGCATCCTTTTGTAGAACTTCTTTAGCAGAGTTGCAATCAACGCAAAGTAAAAACTTTTGAACAAATTATTTTGAAACTTCGTGATACATAGCACTATAGAAACAATCTGTTTCTTAATTATTGAATAGTTATCTTGGGTAGGATTCCATGCCTAGATGTCTATTGAATTATTATCAAAAAGTTACGTAGGTACCATAGTGATGTTAAGATATCAAAAGTGATATGCATTATGGCAAAATATATATATATACACACACATATGAGCATGCGATATTTGATTTATCCATATAGAAATTGAAATTGTGACATGATTATATAAGTTGGTGGACTATGAGATATAACATCCTAGATTAAATATGGCCTTAATAAAGTTGAAATAATAGAATTTAGCTAAATTAATAAATGACATCATGTCTTTTGCACATAATGACTAGTTATATATCATGTTTTCAATATTTTAAATACGAAAGTATTTATATCTGCTCTTAAATTTTTTAGAAGGTTGATTATGGATGTTCAAGGATCCCAAATTGTTGACAGTACGTGGGCTAGCAATGAGTCTGTTTTGTTATTTCATTATGATCTATTGAGACTTTTGGACATTGTTTTTTGGACCGATTTACTCATTATTTGGATAATTTAAGTATTACTTTCTACTTTATATTGAGTTTGTGTTTTATAGTTTACTAATGGATTTCTTGGCATTTTGGATTTTTAATTTGTTTATTTTCGATCTTCTATGATATTATGGAGCGTCACACCTGAAATGGCAGTGGTTCTTAATCAGATTACAAAGAAAAAGCTGAAATGTGTAGGAATGAACTTTTTCGCATAGGGTGTGACATTGAATAGTGAAGAGCTTGTTTAAGCTTTTCTGCATAAGTTGCAGGTGCGACATTGACTAAGGGCGGGCTTGTTTAAGCTTTTCTACATACGTTGTGGGTGTGACATTGAATAATTAAGGACTTCCTTAAGCTTTTATAGATACGGTTTGGCATTGCATAATTAACGGTTGTTTGCTATCAATTTTCCTTTTACATTGTATTGTTTATTTTTCATTCTATTATTTCTGATTTTATTTTATTTTTAAATAACAAAATGCTCAACAAATAATATCAATATAGTTATTAGTTTATTAATTGTATGCAAATTAAATAAAATATTGATTATCAAGTGAATATATGATTGTACGATTTCTAGGTTGAATATTATTGAGAATTTGTATTTTAGGATTAAATATGTGTTTTTAAGATGAAAAGTGTATGGTTTGGTTTTTATAGGTTTGCTCAACTTGTTCGCATAGTTAATAAGAAGTTGGTCCTGATAGATAGAGAGAACTTAAATGCTGAGTAAACTAATCTAAAATTTTGCTTGACATAAAATTAATTTGAAATTGTAAAGTTTGAGTTTAACAAAATTTTGCATCAATAACTTTAAATTAAGTAACAATTTTAAAATTATTTAGTCAATTATTTTTCAAAATTTAACAAAGTTATAATTTGTTATAAGTTAAAATTTTAATTTCTTGAATAATTTATTAAAAAAACTAACTTTATAACTTAAACTCTCTTTTGTATTCAAAATAACTAATTTCAATGACATGTTCACAAAATTCATACCTTTCAAGGGTATGTAAAACCCTTACCTTTTTTTTATTAACTTAACGTAATAGTAATTATTATAAAGTTTTTGCTTTTACTCTTTTTCTCAATGAATTAAGAGGCTTACTGAAATTTGACATCAAAACCAAAATTTTTATCATTGTTATATATACATCATTAAAGAAAAATAATTGACATGCTTGATAAATAGTACTAGTTGATATTTCTAGATGCCCATGGATGAGTGGAAAGCTTTTTTGGGGGGGGAATTTTTTTAACCATTAAGTTAGAAATTACTAATTAAAATAAGAGAAATTAAGATTTAATCCAAATAAAGATAAATCAAGAAGATTAATAAAGATCTAATAATGTAAACTAAAGTCCATAAGGAAAAATAGTTCCCTGTTCATATTAGTAAGGTATTTATTTATTAAATTTGTGATCCGAGACTAATAAATGTTACTCATAAGTGAAGTATTATATTTCTTAATCTTATTATATATAAGTTTTAGATATTTATTGTATTTGAACCATCGCAAAATCCAGGCAAATAAAAAAGAGCAAAAAATCTAGTATAAGAAACTTTGTATACTCTTTACTCTTCTCCTTTTTGTTTTATAGTAACTTGAAGAAGCTTTTTCTAGCAACCCAAAGAGGGAAGGACGTCGCAAATTAAATAGGAAGTAAAGACATAAACTTATAGGGAAACAAGAAAAGAAAGAGGTAGAATCTGTAGGAAGCAAGACCAACTCTAATAACAAGCAACATGTAGTAAGAAACACAGGAGACGTAGCTTCATCTATATAGCTTCAACTCTCAAATGGAAGGCAAATCAGGTATAATTTCACATTTTCTCCATTGAAAAATTTTGTGCTAGATTCTAGATAGCTCATAAGGTTTAGAGATTGATCATATATGTGGTATCATAACCATTACTATATTTGTATGTTTTAATGGAGGAGATCATTTCTTCATGAGTAAATGGAAGAAATGAATCTATTTTGCATGTGTATATGATATTTTTATTGCTTGTGTTGGGTTTTACTTGAAAATCTACAGAAAAAAGCACATAAGAAGCTAAAATGACTTTTTCCGGCAATTTCGTGAAAAAAGTTCAAAAGTTTTTGGGGACTAAAAGGAAAAAATTGGTTAAAACTTTTATAAAGTCAGTTGATCGAGTCGACTAGTATTAAGATTGATCGACCATGCCTATAGGACAAGTCATTGATTAATCGATTTTAGTACTAATTGACTAATCACTTATAATTTTTCAACTTCCTACAGTGTTGACTTCCCAAGTAGAATGAAAGTCAACACCCTATACCATAGGTTTTTTTGGTCACTCATTAAACATGTATAGGTAAGTATGTTTTAATGTAGTCTAACTCCTTTATTTATAGAATGAATTTTGCCCATCCTGTCTATTTCTTATCATTAAAAAGTCCTAAAAAATCCCATTTTGATAACAATCATATAGAAAAGATAGAAATCATGCTATAAATAAAGAGTTATGACATAAAGATATTATTCAATATTTATAATAATAAAACTTTTTATATGTTAGAATTTTTATTTACATTCATTTTTAATATTTTAATATTAAAGAATCAGATTTATTTTAATTTAACATTTAATTTAAATTTATTTATTTTATAAATAAAGAGATATTTGAGATATTTTACATTATAAATTTCATAATATATATTTATATAAATATAATATTTTTAAATATAAATATAATAAAATAGAATAATATTTACTATTTTATTAAATAATTAATTATCAAATAATTAATAATACAATCATATAATTAGTAAATAGATAACAGTCAAAGAAGTGAGTAAGCTTTACATATTTTTCTCTTAAGTGATCAAATTTTAAAAAATTTCGATTGAGTGTTTAACTTTTAAAATTTGAACTGGATGAGTGAAATTTCTTGACTCTGTTAAATGCTATTGACGAAAATTATTTCAACCTAACACATGCCTCCTAACCTATATCTGATTCGAATCTGAACTGGAGTCAACTCGAAATGAAAACCCAACTTAACCCGATTCCCTTCGTTTTTCATCTCCCTTCTTTTTCATTTAACCCTAATCTGGATTCCACCTATCCGCTGTCACCCCCTTCACCTTCTCCTTCTCCGGCCCGCCACTACTTGAATCAAGTGTGTTTCTCCCCCTTCCTTTCATCGTCTAGCTGTTGTGTGGGTAATGTTGCATATAACTTTCATTTTTTCCTCATCTTTCATCCTCTTCCATAAGTCATTGCAGCTTGCCCACGTCTCGCTCTCCGCCTAGGCATCGCGAGTTCAAGGTCTAGTGTACCCCTTTTTACCGTCGTCTTCTAGCTACTATCAACAACAGCTGTTACGCGTCTCCAGCTAGCTACTCCCTACAGCGTCGAACTCTCTGTATCTCCGACCAGGTATGGTAATTTTTTTCCTCATCTTTCATCCTCTCCCGAAGCTTTGATTTGAGACTTATTGTGGTAATTTTTTAAAACTTATTTAACTGGAAGAAAGCTT
>JAOXYD010019437.1:0-14693 GCA_028565735.1 Pinacopodium congolense
AAACATTTAAACACTGATATAGGGGTCATAATTCAACAAATTAACCATAAAAATCATATTAATTTGACCCCTATCAGATATTAATGGGATCTTGGCTTAATAATTATGAGAATTGATTAGAAATTATTTGGGTATTGTGATTTAAGTTAAGGATAAATTGGAATTCTAATTAAATAACATGAATTAGGGATTAATGCATAGGATTGGCCATCCTAGGTATGATTTCTAGTTCAATTGCTAGGAATAAGCTTGTGATAAGTAATAGTCCTAGTGATTTCTATAAGTAGCAATAGGTTAATTGGTTTTGTTAGTGAACTTAACTAATTAATCTAGGATTCCAAATCTTTAAGTTACATAATATGAACTTGCGAGATTATGGCTTAGGCTAATTGTTCCCTAATTCTTAAAGTCGCTGCATCATTAAATCTAGAGAGCTTATTTTAGGTTATCTTGTAGTTAGAGATATTTTCTGACCTTGTTAAACTTATCTAAAATAGGTGGAACAGAGGATTCAAGAACTTTTTTGGATCTATAAGCTTGCATCTTAGACTAATCACAATTTATATTTTAAGAGCATCAATTATAAGTTCTAAATCTCAAATATATCTTCCACTTGTCTTTTATTGTTATCTGTTTCTTGTGTTTTGGGTCCTTAGTGTTTTGTTTTCGTTTGTTGTCTTTTCTAATGTCGCTTAATTCTAAGGTTTTTCTTTTTGTTGTTTTTCTTTTAGGTAACAATAGAAATAGCTTTAGTATGCCCTAACTCTCTATGGGATCGACCCTGACTTGCCCTAAAAATATAGTTAGGTTAAGTTAGGTATTTTATTATTTGTTGCGCTAATGACAGCTCTTACTAACTTGTGACTGCATCCATACTTGTATGTCCTAATTAGTCTCTTCCCATTGAATTAATGTGTGATTTAAGTGACTTTGTAGTAGGGGCTATATTCGAACAATGATAAGGTAAGCTCTTTTATCTCGTTTATTATGCAAGTAAAATGTTAAACAATGATCAATTTTATAAGTAAAACATTATACCATGACTGAAAAAGAAATGTTGGGAATGGTATTTTTTTAAAAAAATATATAGGTTTTATATGGTTTTGTCCAAAATGGTTGTTTATATTGACCATATAACTTTAAAATACTTGTTAACTAAGCTTAATGTAAAACCAAGACTGATTAGATGGGTTCTACTTATGGCTAGTTACTTATCGAGGTTAAATAAAGCATCCATGTAGAGTTGAACTAATAAAGATATCATGGAGTTCTTTCTTGATGAACAACTCATGGCCATGATAACCACTTCTTGGTTTGTTGATTTTGTCAACTTTGTGGCTGGTAATATCCTTCCTCTTGCTTTTATATATATATATATATATGTAAAAGAACAAATTTTCATCAGATTCAAAACATTATTGTTAGGGCGAGATTTGTGTGGATAGTATTAATAGGTATTGTATTCATGAAAAGGAAATTTCCTCTATATTGCATCATTATCATTTTAAAAAGGTAGGGGTAGAAGTTTTGTAATTAATTCAATTTTTACTAGATCTACTTTTGTTCCCTTACTTGAGATCTCATGACCTAATACAATGCATTCTTGTATTATGAAATTAAATTTTTTCCCTATTCAAAACCAAAATATTGTCCTCACATCTTTTTAGCACTTTCTCTAGATTTTTAAACAAGCATCTAATGATATGCCAAAGATATAAAATTATCCATAAGGACGATGCAAGTCTCAATCATGTCTATTAAAAAAGCCATAATACAATTCTAAAAAGTGGCTGGAGCATTATACAAATTGAAAGGCATGCATCTATATGCAAAGATGCCATAAGGACAGGTAAATGTCATCTTTTCCTGATCCTCAAGTGTAATGAGAATTCACAAATATTCTCTATACACATCTAAGTCATAATGAAAGCTATGCCCTACCATTATTTTGATATTTTCTTGATCAAGAAGGGAAGAGGAAAGTGATCCTTTCTATTGGTGCCGTTTAACTTATGATAATCAATACACATACACCATCCTATGATTTTTCTAGTGGCAATTCATTCTTCTTGATCATTTTTCATCTCACTAATTCCTCCGTTCTTAGGTATCATCTGAATCAAATTGATCCACGTGGAATTAGAAATAGGAAAGATGATACCAACATCTAGGACCTTGACTACTTCAGTCTTCACCACTTCCTTCATATTTAGATTCAACCTACACTGTAGTTGGACCAAAGGTTTGATTTCTTCTTCCATGAATATTTGATGAGTGCAAATAAAAAGACTTAAACCTTTAATGTCAAATAGTGTGCATTCCATTGTAAATTGATGCTCTCGAAGCACTTTCAACAATCTCTCCTCCATTTTATCTTTTAATGAAAATGAAATAATCACAGGTAATAGTGATGGAGGTCACAAAAGATATACTTTAAATGTGAGGGAAGAGGCGTAAAGCAGAGAATTAGGGTTTCTTCAATGGATGGCT
Source organism: Pinacopodium congolense (assembly GCA_028565735.1). Taxonomy (NCBI): domain Eukaryota; kingdom Viridiplantae; phylum Streptophyta; class Magnoliopsida; order Malpighiales; family Erythroxylaceae; genus Pinacopodium; species Pinacopodium congolense. The sequence goes on from JAOXYD010019437.1 coordinate 2,491, forward strand.
TTGGAAGGGACTTGATTGGTCTCTCTAAAGGTTTATACCTCTTAGATTGAATCCAAATAAAGCTTCCTTTTTTAGCTTTTAATTCTTCCAAAACTTCCTTGACTTCCTCTTCTTCAAATTCCAAAGGACATGAATTATTCAATGCCTTTTGCAATGGATTTGAACATAGATAACATGATAGATCATCTCAGATTGAATGCACTCTAATGAAGTTGCATGCATAAAAAGTAAAGGGATGCCTCATTACTCTAAACACATCAAACTCGATCTCCTCATCTTAAAGTTTAAGGATTAGTCATGAATGATCGTCCCAAGATGATAGACATTGCAATATCCTCTTCCATATCCAAAATAAGGAAATCAATAGGAAAGATGAATTTTTCAACCTTTATAAGCACATCCTTAATTTTTTTTTCTGACATAGGTCACATATCGATCAACTAATCATAATGAGACTGTGGTGGGTTTTGAATCTTCTAATCATAGTTTCCTAAAGATAGACATAGGCATCAAATTGATATTTTCTCTAAGGTATATCAAAGCCCTATCTATTTGTAAGCTACTTATTGTGCAAGGAATGGTAAAACTACCGAGGTCATTGAGTTTTAGAGGCAATTTCTTTAGCAAGATAGTAGAACACTCCTCGTTAAGCTTGACAGTCTTATATTCCTCTTATCTCCTCTTCTTAAACTGAATCTCCTTCAAATACTTTGCATATGAGAGTATCTAGGCAACTAATTTAACAAATGGGATATTCATATGCAATTTCTTAAAAATTTCTAAAACTTTCCCAAATTACTTGTTGATATTTGTATTCTTCAATCTCTGAGGGTTGGGTATCCTAAGTTTTTATGGTTGGACATTAGGGTCTGTAAATACCCTAGGTGGCCTCTTTGAACTTTCTCCCTCAACTTCCTTATCTTTCTTCTTCTTAGTTTCTTTAGCTCTCTCTCTTCTATCATTTTTTTCAACTCTCTCTCTTCTGCCATTTTCCTCAAAGCTCTTTCTTCTGTCATTTTCTTCCTCTTTTTCTTCTTTTCACTCTCTATCACTTTCTTTCCCTTCTCTTCTTGCTTCTTTCTCTCACTTTCAACCTCTTTTCCACTTTTTGGAGTAATAACTCGGCATGCTCTTAAGAATTGGCTTCTGTAGTACTCTATAACTTACTAGATAGCCTTTACTATAGGAGTTATGTTATTTGCCCTACTTAGATCTCAAAATTCTTGATATACGCCTCATGATTTTACATCCTTGACTCATTTAATTGGATATATTTAAGCATAGTATCTTCAAGACTAAGTCACTCTCTGGTAGATTGATTGGATTTAAATTCAAATGGAGGGGCTTTTTAAGGATTAGCTTTAGGTGGTTGTTAATAGTTTTGATTGTTGGTCCACAAAAATTTTGGATGGTTCCTTCAACCAGGATTATAAGTGTTAAACATCCAATGTCATTAGAGGTTCCTACTTATAAAGGATCAGACATGGTATCTCGTGATTCTTTCTTCTTCCTAAAAAGTATGCACTTAAGCTCCAAATCAAAGTTAAGTTTTTTAGGCTTTTGGCCCCAAGTATACATATAAACTTAATGAAATAACAAAACAAAACAAAATAGGAACTAAGCATGGAAAATACATAAGTAAGACAACAAAAAGTTACAAAATCACTTAAAAATTAAAATAGCAAATATAATGCACAAAAATTCAGAAAATTAGAAACAAAATATTTAAAAGTCCTAGAGTAATTGATAACAATTTTTCCTAATATTCTAACTCCTTCCCCAATAACGACCTAAAAACTTATTGTGATGGCCATTAGATGATTTAATTTTAAACAATTTTTACTTCTAATTTTAACCAACTTTACAGGCAAGTGCACCTATCGAACAAGTAATATAATGAAAAAAAAAAGTCCAAATGTCGATCCAACATAGAAGAAGTTACAATTACTAGGTTAATTGGCTTAAAATTATCTAGGAAAAACCAATTTATTATTTAAATTCCTAAAAAATGCTAAACTAACTTAACCGAATTCAAAAAATGTAAAATGAATTCTAAATTGCTTTCCAAAATTACCAAATCGTGGAAATTAGCTAAGGATTAGATTTTTAATGAATTAATTCAGTAATGAACATTTTTGGAGACTGATTTAGAGTACTTTCACAATTTTAAGACAAAGTTATAATTAAGATTATGTCTTTTCTCTCTTAATCCTAATTTAAAATTTGGTCATGCATTAAATTAAGTAATAGGCTTTAAGATTAGGAATTTGACTTATGAAATTTTAATTTTAGATCTTAAACTCTCACAAATAATTAAGGTTTGGTCATGCAATGATTAATTTGTGTGGTTTATTGATTTTTTCAACAACCTAAGTTGATTTCTCAAGTCTTACATCATCTATTAATCTTTAAAAAAAAACAGATTTTTCAAACCTTCAATAAACAAAAAACAGTGCCTTGAACATAAAAAATCTCACTTAATTCATTTAAACACCAATATTTAGCAAAAAATTGATTTGACCACACATGTTAATCAAAGCAAGCAAAGCAAGCATCTTAAGCATCATACTTTGATTAATCTTAATACAAGAGCTAAATAATGAGTTTAGAAGTTACAAAACATCCAAGGATAGCTCTTGTATGATTCACAAACTCCTTAACTTGATCTGAACTCTGGTATAGCTTTAAATCAATAATAAATTTCATAAAAATCAAAGAACATGAAAATATATAAACTTAAGCACAACTCCTTGATTTATCATTAAACAAACAACATAACAAGTACTTTACATTAGAAACTCCCCAAGTTGATCTTCAAACTCAAATTGATGTCTTTGTAATAATATCTAATGTTTAGAAGCTTATAAAACAACTTAGAATAAAAAATACAAGTGTTTGAAAGCTAAGGACACCACAAACACTAAAGGAAAAGCTAAGGAAGAATGAATAGATTTTTTAGATTTGATCTCTCTTCAATCTGGCCTTTTTTTCTATGTTTGTCCCCTCTTTAGAAGCTTATGAATGGTCTCTAATGTCTCCACCAAGCAAAGGAATTAATTAGAAGCGTGATCCAGTCATAATTATGGAGATTTGGTGATTTTGTGTTGTCTGATGTCTACTATGGTTAGTTAACTCAAAGCTCTACTTAGGTAGTGCAACTACCATATATGTCCTACAATAGCTCACCTTTACGTAAGTCTTTGGGAGCTCTACATGGGGTTTTGGAGAGTGCCTAATTTTCCATATTTTTTCTCTAATCTTCTATCTTAATCAACCACTACAAATAAAACATTATAAAGCATAAATGTGACATTTAAGCATTAGATTAAGGGTCAAAATTCAATAAATAAACAAGGAAAACCCAATCAATTTGAACCCTAACAATGTTGAATATGGGGAGAGAGGAAGGAATTTTTTGAAGATATAAGAGAAGAGAGAGTGACTTTTTTTAGAGAGAAAGAAGTTTATTTGAGGAGTTATATATTTATTTCGAGAGGAAAAAGGATGAAACGAGGGGAACAAAAGCTTAAAGAAGCATCTCAAATGAAGAATCCAAGAGTCTTCTCTGTTATCCTCTTTCCTTTTCTTACTATTTATGTGTAGGATTTCATTTATTGTTGATTTTTACTTCTTATTATCTTCAACTAAAGTTAGGGATGTAACTTAATTGAAGGATGTAACTATAATCAAAGGTCTCCTTCAATTAAGTTACATCCCTAACTTTAGTTGAGAGATATCCAAAGACTGGTGGTAATGACCAATCCATCATGAATTTAATTGAGTGACACTACAAGAAATTATGAGTTGAAGATAATACACTTAACTATATTGCCTCAATTCAATGGAATGAAATCAGAAGATTAACTAATATTTATTAAAGAATTATATAGTACAATACAAAATCTACCTTTAAATGGATTATTTAGAGGTGAGCTCAGAAAAAGATGTTTTCCTTATTGAATAAAAGGTGATGATAGAACTTTATTACTTCATTTACCTTAAGCATCATTACATACTTGGGATAATGTTTATAATGCATTTATGACTAATATTTTTCACCTAAAAAACTTTAGATTCATTAAAAATATTTTAAACTTTATTTATAAGGATGGAGAATCTTTTAAGAAACATAAGAAAGATTTGAATTACTTTTAGCTTAATGCCCTCATCAACAATTTCCTGAGAATTTAATTATTCAGTTCTTTTATGAAGGTTTAAGTGAGCATTGCCAAACTAGTGTAAATACAGATGCAGGTGGTCATATTAGTGATGATACATCTAAAGAACTTAAAGAAAATTTTGAGAATTTAGAAATGAATTCTCATTGAAAAATTGTAAGAGGTAAAGGAGTAGTGTTTATGAATTCATTACTCAAATTGGCTTGGCATTGCAGGTTGATGACTTGACAAAGCAAGTACAATTTTTGATGAATATGGAAACATTTTAGGTAGAGGCATATGCCTTTTATGGGTTATATGGACATAATTATAATAATTTTATACATGCAGGTTTGCTGATGCCTAGTCAAGAGGAGGTCAATTATATGGGTACTTTTGGAAATAAAAATCAATGCAACGATTCATATTCCAATACCTATAATAACATTTAGAGAAACCAACCTAACATTTCATGAAAAAATTAAGGTGTACCTAGACCTATGGTACCATTGAGATTCCAATAACCACATCCTCAATTTCAAGCTTCAATTTAGTAACCACCATATCGCAAGAGAAAAAGTCTTCACTTAAAAGAGACAATGCTACAGTATATGAAGAAGATGGATAGAGCAATCCAATCCAATAAGGCTTCTATCCATAACTTAGAGATGCAGGTTAGTCAATTAGCTAAAGTAGTTTCTGAAAAATATTCAAAAAGAGTTCCTAGCAACACAAAAGTTAATCATAAGGACGGAGTCATGGCTAGTAGCTTGAGAAGGGGTAAAAAAAAAACAAGTGCTGATATAGAGAAGAAAGTAGAGAATAAAGATGGAAGAGTGGATGTTCAAAATGTCTAGAAGCAATATGGAGAGGAAAAGGAGCTAAAGAAAATAGTTCCAAGTTAGTTAAGCCTCATTTCCCCCCAATTCCAAGTCCATAAATGTTTACTAATAGGAGTGATGATAGAAAGTCTCAAAAGTTCCTTGATATTTTAAAAAAATTTAAAATAATATTCCATTTGCCGAAGCTCTTGCCAAGATGCTATCATGTGCCAATTTTTTTAAGAAAATGATTTTTAACAAGAGTAAGTTAGAGGAGTATGCTACCATTGCCTTAATTAAAGAGTGCAGTGCTATCTTACAAAGAAAGTTACCTCCAAAGCTTAAGTATCCAAGTAGCTTCTCTATTCCTTATTCTATTGGTAATATTATCATTGATAAATTTGTATATTATTTAAGTGCTAGTATTAATTTGATTCCTTTAACTTTGGCTAACAAATTAGGCATTATTGAGTTAAAACCTACTACTATTTCATTACAACTAGCTAATGAGTCTATCACATACCCTTTCGGTATTGCAGATAATGTTTTAGTTGAGGTAGGAAAACTTATTTTGCTTGCTAATTTTATAGCCCTAGATATAGAAGACGAATAATGTGTCTGTAATTCTAAGAAAACCTTTTTCAACTACAGGAGGTGTGTTAATAGATGTGCCTTTAGGAAAGTTAACCTTTAAGGTGGGAAGTGAAAAGAAGAATTAATATTATAAAATCTTTAAGAAAACCATATTTAGGTTATACTTGCTTCAGTATTAATGTGATTAATGCTTTAGTGAATGAAATTTTCATTAAAGAATTATATAAAGAACCATTAAGGGCATGTCTAGCACTTAGTTTGAATGAAAAAGACAAGAATAATGAGATAGTTGAGTATGCCTTGAGATTAAAGGGTGAAGGTTTTAAGACAATTAAACATAGTGTCAAATTTGAAGATTTAGGAGAGAAGTTATAACCTAAACCTTCTAATAAAAAATCACCTCAGCCTAGACTTAAACAATTACTATCTTCTCTCAAATTTACTTTTTTGTGCAGATGATACATATCCTATTATTATTATTTCATCCTTGTTGAGTACTGTATAGGAAGAAAAGCTATTAAAGGTGTTGAGAAAACATAAAATAGCAATAACATTGGTCTATTTCAAACATCAAAGGGATTAGTCCATCTATATGCATGCATAAGATTTTGATGGAAGAAAATTGTCACCCACGTGTACAACCTCGAAGACATCTCTAGCCCAACATGAAAGATGTTGTGCGAACTTGGAACAAGAATCATTTATCCTATTTTTGATAGTTTTTTGGTAAGTCTTGTGTAGGTGGTTCCAAAGAAAGGAGGCACAACTATAATGAAGATGAGAATAATGAGTTGGTCCCTACAAGAGCTACCACTGGTTGGTAAGAATGTATTGATTATAGGAAGTTGAATGCAGCAACACGTAAGGATTATTTTTTCTTACCATTTATTAATCAGATGCTTTAAAGATTGGTGGGTTATGCATACTATTGATTTTAGATGGCTACTCAAAGTATATGCAGATTCCTATAGCTCTTAAAGATCAGGAGAAAACTACATTTACATGCCCTTATTGTACATTTGCTTATTAATGTATGTCATTTGGTTTATGTAATATTGTTGCTACTTTTCTGTGTTATATGATGTCTATATTTTTTGATATGGTAGAAGACATCATTGAGATTTATGGATGATTTTTTTGCTTTTGGTTACTCTTTTGATGTTTAATTATCTAATTTAGACAAGATTTTACATATATGTGAGAGACTAGTTTTGTGTTTAATTAGGAAAATTGTTATTTTATGGTAAAGGAAGGAATAGTTCTAGGCCATGAAATCTCAAGAAAGGGGATTGAGATAAATTGAGTAAATATTGAGATGATAAAAAAAATTATCCATCCCTTCTAATGTGAAAGTTATTAGGAGTTTTCTTAGTTTTATAATTTTTTATAAATTATTTATTAGAGATAAACTATTGTGTTCTTTTCTTACTAAGGATACTCCTTTTAATTTTAATGATGAATGTGTTGAAGCCATTAATAAGTTTAAACAAGCTTTAAATTCAACTCCTATTATAACTACTCCATATTGGAGTTTACCTTTTAAGATAACATGTAACGCCATCAATTATACAGTAGGTTCAGTTTTGGGACAAAGAAAAGATAATACATTCCATGTGATATATTATGCAAATAAAAATTTAGGTGATGCTTAATTAATTATACTACAATTGAAAAAGAATTATTTTATTGTGTACTTGTTTGAAAAATTCCATCCTTGTCTTGTAGGTTCCAAGATAATTGTGTACATTGAGTACTCAATAGTTAAGTATTTGCTCTTTAAAAAAGATGTTAAACTTAGACTTATTTATTGGATTAATCTTTTACAGAAGTTCAATTTTGATATTAGAGATAAGAAGGGGTCAGAAAACTATATTACCTATCATTTTTCAAGGCTAAAGCATAGAGTATCCATGGATAATGAGCCTATCAATGATGAGTTCCGAAATGTAATAATTATGGAAAACTCACAAATTGGCCATACCTTGGTTTACGGATATATCTAATTATTTAATGGTAAATTTGATGCCTCCAAAGCTTAATCATCATTAAAAGAAGAAGTTTTGTTTGAGGTAAAATTCTACATATGGTATGATCCTTTATTATTCAGGAGATAAGTTAATGGCATAGTAAGGAGATGCATTCCTGAAGAGGAAATGGTTCAATTACTTTAACATTGCCATTCTTTCCCATATGATGGGTATCATGGAGCTGACAATACCACAACAAAAGTACTAAAAATGGATTTTATTGGCCAACTTTATTTAAGAATGCAATAACTTTTGTTATAATTTGTGATAAATGTCAAAGAATAGGTAGCATTGGTAAGCGTAATGAGATGCCTTAATAAAGAATTCTATAGGTAAAACTTTTTTATGTATAGGATTTTGACTTAACGGGATCAAACCATCATATGGTAATAACTATACTTTAGTAGCAGTTGATTATATTTCTAAATGGGTGGAAGTAATGGCGATTCCTAACAATAAAACGAGAAGTGTGGTAAGATTTATTAAGAAATTTATTTTTTACTTGCTTTGGTGTTCCCTGTGCTATTATTAGAGATAATGAAGATAATTTTCAAAATACAGATTTTAAAACTCTCTTGAACAAATATGGTTGTCATCATAAGACAGATATCACTTATCATCATTAGACGAATGAGCAAGTTGAAATATCAAATAGGGAAATTAAATTCATTTTGGAAAAGAAGATGAATTTAGTAAGAAAAGATTGGGTGATGAAATTAGATGATACTTTAAGGGTGTATAAGATTGCCTATAAAACACCATTAGGAATGTCTCAATACAAGTTAGTATTTGGGAAGTCATGTCATCTTCCAGTGGAATTAGAACATCATGCATACTAGATAGTGAAGAAATTAAATTTCAATATAAAGACTGCTAAGGAAAAGTATCTTTTGGATATCAATGAGCTTGATAAGATTAGGCGAGATTCTTTTGAAAATGCATGAATATATAAGGAAAGAACGAATGCATGGTATGACAAACATATTATACGAAGAGAGTTTAAACCAAGTCAGAAAGTTTTATTATTTAACCCAAGGTTTAAAATTTTTCCAGGTAAATTGAAGTCTAGATGGTCCAGACCCTTCACCATCACCAAGGTACTATCAAATGGTGTTATAAAAATTATAAAATTTGACCAAAGACCCTTTTGTAGTAAATGGACAAATATTAAAATACTATTTTGAAGGTAAACATGGTGAAAAGCTTTAATGTATTTTATTCAACACTTAAAAAGTGTTTGGGAAAATGGTCTAGCTACAAACATTAAATTTAGCGCTTATTGAAAGGTAACCTAATTTATTGTCTCATTTATATTTTATTTTATTTTATCTCTTTTATTTAATTCTTATATTTTATTTTATTTTATTTTGTTGTTAAATGTTAAGTATGTTTTACTTTAATAATCAGTATTAAGTTTGGTTTAATTTTAATAAATTAAAAAATTAAAAATTTGACCTATCTTATAAGGCAGCGCCTTGTAGGGGCGCTTAGCAGGGGACTCTATACCCCTCTCTGCCTGCGAGACATTACCTCACATGGGAGGATGACCAACTCGCCCTACAAAGTTTTGAGCCTTACAGGGGCCCACTTACTAACATCAGTAATAAAAATAAAAAAAATAAAAAGTTCAATAATATTTTTCCTAAACTTAATTTTTAACATTTTTTATGCCTCACATTTATTCCTTTATTATTATTTTAAATTATTCCTTTTTAAGTTCTAAATATTTCAAAACAACAAAAAAAGAAACAACATCCTTGTAAGCTTAAACTCTTTCACACTTTCTTCTCCTCCTTCCACTCAAACTCTTAAACACTAGTCCCTCTTCCCCTACAAATTAATATACTTTCTTTCTTATACCTCATTTAATACCCAACATCTTTTTAATACCCATTACACTTAACATGCTATCATAACTCCAACAAGGAAAGTAATTAGCTCCAAAGGCAAACGACAGAAACTAGAAGATAGAGATTCAAGTCATGGACAAGTAGGAGAGCACACTAGTTTATAAGATCAAATTGGTGCACCATTCCCTATCTACACTTAAGAAGAGGTTAAAAGGTATGTACTCATTAAACATAAAGAAATGTTAAAGTGTAGATATATAGATGAAAGTGTGTGAAAGGCATTAGGAATTGGAGATGATATTGTTAACTTATTGCAATCCATGGGATTCTTAGATTTCTTTAAGGATAAGTGGTTAGTTTATGAAGAACTTTACCATGAGTTTTCACTACTTTATACCTAGAGAATTCTAAAGAAAAGAAATAACATTTAAGGCTTTTGGAAAGATAGGAAAAATAGATTATGCTAGGATTAATAATGTGTTTAAAATCCCAAAAGGAGGACTTTGTGAACCTAATTCTAAATTTGATGGAAAGAAATTTTGGGCTGAATTAACTGGACTTAAGGAGTTTGATAGTGCCATAACTTCTAACCTAGCAATTAGAAATCCTTACTTTCTTTTGATTCATAGATATTTATGACAATATATTTATAAAAAAAAAGAATAATAAGGTTTTAATTCTGAATTATTTTTGTTATTGTGCATTATGACCAAAAATAAAGTTAAGTTATCTTATCATGTTATTAAGAACTCGAACTATACTGCTACACATCATATCAAGGTACTTGGCATAGGCCATTTACTGATTAACTTGTGTAAGGATTAATTGCCAAATAATAATGTTCAGCTTACTTTAGGGTAGGAATTAAGGACTTTAGATTTAGACACATTACAATAGGCTAAAGTTATCACTAAGTCCAAATCTTATAAATTCATTCTCCTTAAAGAAAGAAAATAGGTAAAGTAGGCATAAGAGGACTAAGAGGATTCAGATGAGACAAAAGATGAAACAAAGAAAGAGCATGAATCTATATTGAAGGCTAGGGGATGGAAAATAGAACTTGATCATATGCATATAACACATACCCAAATGGTCAAGTGGTTGGACAACTTTGAAACATAATTAAGAATACTTGAAAAGAAGTAAACCAAAATTTTGAAGCATTTGGATATGTCAGGATTCAACTATTGTCAGTTACGCCTTCACTTCCAGATTCGTCTATAGAGACATAAAAGATGGATAAAGAGGGAAGTACCATGTCTATTATTTTGTCTTCTTATTTATTTATTTTGCATAAGTTGTGACAATGAGGATAAAGCCTTAGATAACTTTATAGGAGAGGTTTTGTTTCAATAGATTAATCATGCATAGTCTTGCGTCATGAGTTACATTTTTAACTTAATTTTACATATTGCATATTATTTTGCATTTTAGTTTAGATTTTGACTATATTTTTTCGTATCAAGCAATTCTTACTTTAATAATTATGAATCTTAAAATCGATATTTTGTCGAGTACTTAGGGTTATGCTATGATTGGTATAAATTGAGATTTTTGCAAAGGAAACTTGTTAAGTATTAATCTTAAGTTAGATACGTAATTGAGAATCATGATCATGATTTTAAAAATTTTTATGCATAAGCATTTATATACATGAGAGATATTAGTGTCTGAGGAAGTTTATAAAGATTTCGATATGCATTTTGATTTTGAAATTTTATGTAATTATTTCCTATTTAGTATAAGAAATTCTAATTTTTATAAATAAAATTTTGTTGCTAGATATCTACTCCTCTATTCTGATGCCTAATAATTGAGGATATTCATCACAAATTTTTACCTTTGTGTCAAATGATTACAAAATTATGAGAACGTAAAGTATCCTAAACTTGTTTTATGATGAGTAGTCAGGGGTATTCATCATAAATGTTTACTTTCATCAAAAAAAAGTTCAAAATAGTTTAGGAAAGAAAAGCAATCAATAAAAGTGAGACGAAGCATAAAATGCACTCACTAAACTTAAAAAATAAAAACTAAAAAAAGTTTTAAGTAGGTTAGAGAGAAATCATGTGTTAGTAATTGGTGTTGTATAGATTTTTTTAATCAAAATTTGTATAGGTGCATCAATATGGATGAAATTGATTGATTTTATTGATCATATATATGAATGATGGCACACACTTTAGTTTTAAAATATAAGTGATTATGGGAATTAGTGAAGTGTTAAGCGAGAGAATAATACTTGGTTAAGTTGAGCTTCTAAAAACTTAGGCTTGCTTCAATTCAATCATGATTTTAAATGCTTGAAGGAGTTGATATTCTAATTTGAATTTTTATTAGTTTAAGAACTACTCAACTTGTTTTTCTTTTTCTTAATGGATTTTTTTGTTTTTTTAGGACAAACAAATCCTCAAGTGTGGGGTAGTTTGATATAGGTGTTTTTATATATAATTTGTTCTTAGTATTTCAATATAGTTTTATTAGTTTTAGTTAATATTTTATTTAATTTTAGTAGATTGTTATCTTTATATTAGTTTTTAGAAAATTAGTATTTATTAGTATTTATTTATTATTTTATAGGAATTTAAGAATCTTAAATAAAGAGAAAGTTGGTTACAAGAGGGACACTAGAAGATTAAATTAAAGACTTATATTGTAACTTAAACTCTTTTTAGAATAAGTTGGCTTTGATTTCGCGGCGCGGGGGGGGGGGGGGGAGAAAATTGAATAGAAGGAGAGAGGCAGGGCATTCTT
>JAOXYD010019448.1:0-14693 GCA_028565735.1 Pinacopodium congolense
GAGAGAGAGAGAGAGAGAGAGAGAGAGAGAGAGAGAGAGAGAGAGAGAGAGAGAGAGAGAGAGAAAGAGAGAAGAGAAGAGAAGAGTTTTAAGGTTAGAAGAGAGGTAAAACATAAAGAATGATCATTAGGAAAGTAAAAAAAAAAAGAGAGAAGGAAAATAGGGAAAGAGAAGAGCATGAATAAAGAGGAGACGTCAAATACTTTCTTTTTCAACTTTATAATGTTTGGACCAAGTCTACATTATCGCAAATATTGAATAATTTGATGAAATATATGAGAAAAGATATTATTTAGAAATGATAGATACTAAGAAGAAGATAACATAATCACTAGCAGAGAAGTAATGAACATAACCATTAGCAGAGAAGCAATGAACAACCATAGGAAAGGGATGGAAAATGATTATAGAAAAAAAAAAGGAGAAAGCCAAGAAACACAAGGAAGGTGGGATGAATATTAGAATTCCATGCCAGAAGAACTAAAAAAAAAGGGGTATAAGAGAGTTTCCCAAGAGCAATGTGAACTATTAGAAAGAATAAACAAGGTAGAGAAACCAAAAGAAAAAACAATAGATGTAAGAGAAGATGGACAAAAAATGAAACAAAATAGAGATAATGTGAGTAAGAGATTTAAGAAAAAGGAAAGAAAGAAAATGAAACCAAGGAAAATTGGAATGAGGTTTAATAAAACAAATTTAAATGGTATCTAAGCTATTGTTGATTATAGATATTAAGAGTGGACATGGCAATTATAGGATATAGATTGACAATTCCATTATCATGATTATGTAATGTCTTAGAAGAATAAAATTTTTAGAAAAATAGAAAGAGAGAAAATTCATGAAAATAAGCTTTTTCTAAAATATAAAAGGTAAGAAAAAAAAATCTCCATGGTTAATCCCATGCTACATCGATGATGAAATCTATGATTCCATTATTTCTATTAATATTAGTTTTTCTCATATATCATCCCTATGAATGTCCCTTTTGAGTCTAATTTTGCTTTCCTTAATCTTCAATCTTTTTCTCTGTATTTCACTTATGATATTGATTTTCGATAAGCTTTGCATTTGTCATTCTAAAAGGGGACAACTAATTAATAAACAATCCACATATTAGCAAGTTACTTGAAGACATTCTGATAGTACTTGCAAGCTTATTAAAACCCATCATAATTATCCACCATTATTCATTACCTTGACTAAATCATGTCCAAGTTCATTAATATTATTTCCCTTGCCTTTTCAACATACCATTGAAAGACTCATCAAGCCTTGCACATTAATCTAAAGGTCCTATTAATTCCAATATTCTTACATGAGTTTATACTCTTGCCATTGTTGAGATTTTAGTATGGAGGTTAATGCCCATGTCATCAAATCTAAATTCTCCATTCATTAGTCTGTAACCACAAAGTTTCTTCAAGGGATATTTAATAGTTTTTAAAACTTGATAGTTTCACTACACTGGTATGCCTAAACAACATCATGATACATCTATTTATACATAAAATTTCACTAACTAACTGTTTATAGCTGTTGGTACCCACTAATTATCAATTAATTTATTTTATCATTAATTTCTAGCTATTGTTTCCTAATACCTATAACTACTGGTTGACTAGTTACTTGCATAGTCGATCAATCATTAATTGACGAGCTCCTTTAAATGATTAACAAATCTACATAAAAATTGTATATTGGTCATCCAGTCTCAACATGTGGTCGATTAGTCTCTATGCTAGACCTATTTATAACATAAGTTAACTTACTAACTCATCAAAAAATTTTCCAAAATCATTTTTATGTATCAGGATGATAATTTTAAAACCATTTCCCATGCAATTTCTCTTGACTATGTAACCTATATGGAAAAAAACTAATCATAATGCAATATGTATGATTTGATCCCTTTTAAAAACTATGAAAAGATAAAATAAGATTATATAAAAAATTACAATATGAAACCTGTTTAAATTATTATCTTGATCTTCAACCTTAAGTCTTTTTTATTTGTTCATTAGAAGCTCCATTTGAACTCTAAGACTCCAAAACATATCTTTCAAACTTTTCTTTCTAAAACATCAAACATGGAATCCAAATTAATGGCTTGATGGCTTTGTCATCATCAAAATAAAGGTGAAATCTTCCTTAGTTGAACAATCTCCCCATTTTTAACAATGACAAAACTATGTGATAATATAAACTAAAATACAACATCGAACTTTCCAATATCACTTAACATTCTTGATACCATTTAAAAATAATTCAAAATCGCTCCCCCTTTTATACAATAAGAAAACAACAAATCCACCATATTTATATTCAAAAATACTATATCGTTATATATCTAAAACTCACAATTTTATATCCAAAACTTAAATACTCAAAGTATCAAATTCTAGTAACCTCCCTAAAATTAATCAAAATCTATGCTCTCTATAAATTTATGCATTACAACTCATTTAAAAATCCAAACTCCCCTTAAATAAAACATAATATCATATCTTACTCTCTTTCTTTTTGCAATCATTGAAAAGGTAAAGATAAACAAATGAATAAGTAAAAATATTAATGAAAACAAATTAAAAATATCATAGTGAATTACCATTTATCATGTCTAACTCTCTTCTAATCATGCAAAGCCTATCCTTATTCATTAGTTTAGTAAAAATATCAACTAATTAATGTATTGCATTAACAAATTCTAACTCAACATCTCTATTTTGCACATGATCTCTAATAAAATATTATTAAATTTCTATATACTTATCATATAATGTTAAATAGGATTTTTAGTTGAATAAATGTCACTTGTATTGTCACATTTAATAGGTATCTTATGCCATAATCCTTAAAGATGTTGTCTAAGCCATAAAATTTAGGTACAACAACTACTCGCAAAAATATGCTTAGCTTTCAATGTGGATAAAGTTACCAAAATTTATTTCTTTCTAAACTATAAACCTAATAAATTTCCTAAATATTGACATGTTTTGGATGTATTTTTTGTATCTAAAAAACTATTCGTAGAGTCTTCATCTAAATACCAACCTAAGTTTAGAAATATTTTCTTAAGGTACCAAAAAGTTAAAATGAATTATACCAGATAAATACCTAAGGATACATTTAATGGTTAATAGATGGGATATGGATGATTGAAACCTAACAAAAAAATATACACTAAACATGATATCAAGTTGACAAGAAATAAAGATATAGCAAATTTCTAATCATACCTTGATAGAGTTTAGCATTTACTAGTTTACTTTCCTCATCCTTATTTAACTTTGTTAATATGTTCATAGGAGTGCCTAAGTGTTTGGCTTAGTCCATTCCAAAGTACTTTAGCAGCTCTTTGTGTACTTTACTTGATTGATGACAATTTCATTCCTTCATTTGTTTGATTTGAAGCCCAAGGAAGAAGTTTAGTTTACCAATAATTCTTATATAAAACTCCCTACTTACATATTTTGAAAAATTTTTGTATAAAGACTCATTTGTAGCACCAAATATAATATTATTTTTAATAAACAATGTTGTATCTACTAAAAAAAAACCATTTTACAAAAGAAAAACACTTAGTCTATCATAATATGCTCTAGGTGCTTATTTTAAACAATATAAGGCTTTAATGAGTTGAAAAACATGATTGAGTGCATTATGACTTTCAAAAAGAAGGGGGAGGCGGCAGGGAAGGGTTGTTCTACATATACTTCATCTTATATAAATCCTTTTAGAAAATACACTGTTAACCTCCATTAGAAAAAATTTTGACACCCATATATGATGTAAATGCAAGTAAAAACCTTATTGCTTTTAATTGCTATGAATACAGAAGTTTCACAATAATCTATGTCTTCTTTTTCATTGTACTCTTTAGCTACTAACCTAAACTTGATTGTTACTATATTACCTTATTCATCTAACTTATTCTTAAAAACTTATTTTATACCTATTATTTGGTGATCTCTTGGTATAGGTATTAAATTCCACACACTAATTTTTGCATATTGATTTAATTCCTTATTTGTAGCTAAAATTTAATGTCATCACTAGGTGCTTCTTCTAAACTCTAAGGCTTAATTTGTGAAATGATTACCTAATATTTGATGTGATGGATGATCCTTCTTATATTTCCAATCATTAGGAAGCTCCTCATCTTTCTTTTCTCACTCGGTTCAACAATTAACTCCTGTGGGAAAGTTTATTTATCCTCCTTTTTATCTTTAATGGTGAACTTTTTCAAGTTTTTAAACAAACCTATGTCATCATCTTCAAACTTTTTCTTACCTTCAAGAGGGTTGTTTTCATCAAATACCACATACATAGATTCTTTTATGATTAGATTTTTCTTATTAAACACTCTATAAGGTTTATTAGTCAAGAAATATACTACACAAATACTCTTATATGTTCTCGAATTGAATTTTCCTAAGTTATATTTTCAATATATAGAATTTGCATCTAGAAACTTTAAAATAGCTAATTTTAGACTTTTTACCGTTCCAATGTTTGTAGAGGGTCTCATATATTTTAGTCTTAATATATACCTAATTTACTATATTGACATACACATGCAACGTTTTCATCCTAAAAATACTTTAGTAAGTCATATTTATTAATTATGGTTCTAACCATTTCTTGTAAAGTTATGTTCCTTTTTTTAGTACACCATTTTCTTAGAGGTTTTAAGTGCAAAAAAATTATGAGAGCTGGCATTATCATTATAAAGGCATTTAAACAAGTAATTTTTGAATTTCCTACCGTGATCACTCCTAATAGATGTAAAATTTAAAACTTTTTCATTTTGAAATTTCTTTTTAAATTTTAGAAAATGATCTAAAACATTTATCTTTACTAGTTACAGACAAAGCCCATGTAAACTGACTAAAATTATCTATTATGAAAAATGCACAAAATTTTCCTTCTAAACTAATAACTTTAGTAGGCCCAAAAAAATTCATATGAAGTAATTCTAAGTTATGAATTTCTTATTTTCAAAAGAAATTCTTACTTGTTTTTCCATTTGGCATGCGTTATAACTTCTATCTTTCTCAAACTTCATACTTAGGAGCCTACTTACTAATTTCTTGGAATTGAGATTTGATATTAGCTCTATGCTTGCATGTCTAAGGTTTTTATGTCAAATTCATGCATCTTCACTCATAGCAAATAAACACTTATATCAAGACTAGAGAAGTCATCAAAAAGAATATTGTAACTATTTCCTTTTGTTTTTCATATAAATGCAATACTATTGTCAATTATTCTGGAAACTACGCATGCATTCCCTTTAAAACTTACTTTGTAATCCTTATCATAAAATTTACTATCACTAAGCAAGTTATGTTTCAAACCATTAACCAAAGGAACATTATTAATAAGATTACAGTTTTTCTTACCAACGTTTCCAATGCCAGTTATCTTACCATTGGCATTATCTTCAAATGTGACAAATCCTTTATCTTTACTTTTGAATGAAATGAATTGGGAGGTGTTACTGTTCATATGCTATGAACATCCACTATCTACATATCATTTGCTCTTCCTTTTGGTGAACTAAAAAACAAATAAATCATTTAGATAACTGTACTAATTTGGGCCTAGTAAGTTAGTTTTCTTTCTCCAATTATTTGGCATATCTTTCCTCCTACTTAACCTATCATAAAAAACCTTTCTATATGTCTATAATGTCAACAATAGTTGTAAAATAAGGGAGTAGGAGTCCTATATGTATGCCTATATGTATACCTAAGTCTTTATTCATTATTGGTCCTTATGCGATAATTTTTCCTAGGTTGATAATATTGTATCCTAGTATTGCATTTACTTTGTGGTTCTCTTTTAGTTCATGTATTAGGACTATACATATATGCATGACACCTTTTCCTAGGTTGTATCCTAATTATGGGTTCCTTTTGTTTATGTGGACTATATTCATCATCTAAGTTCTTACCTTTTACAAAGGTGGTTTTATTAGTTGATGGTGCATTCTCATAACTGCATCCTCGACTATGTTTAGTGTTTGAAGGTCTTTATGCTCATAGCATTCATTCTAGTTTTTAATTCCCTATTGTAACTTTAATTAAAGATTCCTTAAGGGATTCTACCTCTTTTTTTTTTTTTTTTTCTAATGATGGATTTTCATTTACCAATTTACATATACTATCATTTTCTACGCTCTTTAATTATAATTCATGTCTAAGTTTCTCTTTTTCTAACTTACATTCATCTAATAATTTTAAAGTTTTTAGATAATTTCTTCTTTTTTATAGTTACAACTTTCATAAGTAAAATCTATTTTACACTCATCATTACTATAAAAAGTAGAGTAAGATGGTATCTCATCATTTTCCATGAAGCATATATAAACCACTTCATCTCCACTTTCGAACCTGCTAATGTCATCCTATGTAGCTGTTAGTGCCTTCTTCTTTTCTCTTACCTTCATTCTTTTCCTTTTTTTTTTTTTTTTTCATTTTCCTTAGCAGATGGGCATTGTGACCTTATATGACCTATTTCATTGCATTCAAAATAAGTAATTATTATTTAATTTATTTTTTATAATTGAGCTCATCTCCTTTGGAGTAGCATTATATCCTCATTATTGCTTCTACTTGTGGAGGATTCATCATCACTATATTCCT
Source organism: Pinacopodium congolense (assembly GCA_028565735.1). NCBI lineage: Eukaryota > Viridiplantae > Streptophyta > Magnoliopsida > Malpighiales > Erythroxylaceae > Pinacopodium > Pinacopodium congolense. The sequence goes on from JAOXYD010019448.1 coordinate 6,651, forward strand.
CTCTTGAAGCCTTAAATTCCTTGTTCTTTTTCATTTGAGTGTCATCACTATATTCCTCCCTTGAAGCATAAAATTCCACATTCTTTTTCATTCGAGTGCTCTCCTCCTTTTGTGTCTCCTTTAGGCTCATATCATAGGTTAGGAGGGATATTATTAACTCCTTTAAGGGGAGGATGTTTAAGTCCTTTGCCTCTTGTATTACCATTACTTAAGCTTTCAATGACTTTGGAAAAGACCTAAGTATCTTTGTCACTAATTTCACATTATTACAAGTTTTTCGTAAACCTTTAAGAACGTTGATAATATTAACAAATCTAGCACATATAGAAGATATGTCTTCATTATACATCATCTAGAAGAGTTCATATCAATGGGGTTAATATGCTTACTTTACTCTCATTTATTTGGTTAATTCCTTTATGGGTTACTTCTAAAGTGTATCAAATATCATGTGCAATTTCATATATAGATACTCTATTAAATTCATTTCTTCTTAGAATACAAAATTGTATATATATGACCTTATTATTTAGGGACATTAATCTCTTTTCATTACTAACCTATTCCTCTTTTGTCTTAGTTAGTTTTGTATCTCTTGTAACTTTAGTCAGTACATGGGGTCCATTAGAAAGTATTGCCCCTAGTCTATGTCCTAAAAAAATAGGAAAAATGTTATCCTAATTTTGTAATACATGTAATCATTTCTATTAGGAAGGTCCCTTATTGATATGTTGGCTCTCTAAACTAGTGGTTAGGATAATTGAATTCATATATTCCATATAATGATCTTTTTTTTCACTAATTCCTTAGAATTATAGCCTATATAAGATCTAGCTTTAATATAATTTATTGGTCCCTAAATGGCATAAAAATAGGAGGGTTCAATTAGGTGCTATAAAATTTCTAAGTCTTTTAAAGCCTAAAAATATACTCTTATTAAAAAATGTGAACAAATAAGCAATTCAATAACACATATATAGTAAAAAATAAAATTAAATAAACTTAAAAATTAAAAGAAATAGGGTAAGTGGGGTGTACGCAAATTGATAATGATTTAGTGTCTAACTCCAAACCTACATCCACTATCCAACATCGCGTTGGAAATTTCACTTTAACTATGTCACTTTTACAATAATTCCTTCCCATGTCAAAGGTTTGATAGTTGTCATTAGGATATGTTTTCCTAGTTGTCAAGTGTGTGGTTTTGCATGTTTAAAATAGAAATGATGTGTTTAGGGTTTAGATTGATGTTTCTTTAATGTTATTGTTTTTATTTATGTGTTTTGAGTATTTAGTGATGGGGTTTTTGGGAATGAATTAGATCTTAATTTTATGGGTGTGTAATGTGTTCCTATGTGGAATTAAGTTAGGGAATGAAAAGGAGGAGAAGAAGCAAAGAAGCATAAAGAAAGTTGGAGAAGAATTCCCACGATTGGGGGTTTTTGAATTGTGTAGACATATAAAAGGGTTAGAAAACCTAAGAGTCACCAAGCAATCATTGACAAATTTTTCTAAGAGGCAAAAAAATATGTTTTGAAGGGTTCCTAAGGGAAAAATCAATATCAATCATCCAATTCTTCAAGGATAATTCAACTTCCAGAATTTCCAGCATCAATGAGTGAAGGGAAGAGTGTTCAACTTCAATTAGTTTTATTTCTTCTTCTCTTTTGCTATCTTTTATATGAAAAATATGTTAGTTGAGGGATTGATTAACATCATGAGTGACTGAATTTTATTGAAGGAATTGCTTTTGAACTATTTTGTTAAACTTTTGATTATTAATCAAAAGAATGAATGTTTGTGATGTTTATCATGTTTATACCTTACAATAGATTAAGAGATTGAGCTATGGAATTTGTGTTGGATTTTGCAATGAGAGTTGACACCCAATAGACCTATAAACATCAGGTTTTCAAGTGGTTGAAGAGCAATCTTAGCTATTTGATTAATCACCTTTAGGATTGCTTCATATTTAGTTAGGTATTTACGAGAGGTTTTTATAGATTGAGAGATTGTAAAACTAATTCCATCTTGTTCAGCTAGGGATAATTAGTTACACCATGAGAGAGGATGACTAAAACAATAGAAAATATTGTTTCAAATATAATTAAATCAATAACGTAACATGGAATTAAAATAGGAATAAAAGTGATTCTTAGTTTTTAATTTTGAATTCACAAGTTCCTGCACTTTTGTTCATTAAATTGCTAGGTTGTTTTATTTTAATTTACTTTCCATTATTGCTATTTGATTTTTTTCCTTATAAAAAGTGTAGCTCAAATTGTTAGGTGTCTAATCCTAATCCTTGTGGGAAAATATTCATTATACTACAATTTTACAACTCATTCATTTGCAGTATAGCATAAAACTAGTTACCATTGCTTAGCGATTAACAAGTTTCTGACGTTGTTGTCAGGGATTAGTAGTTTTAGCATCTAGTTTGGATTGAGTAATTTTGATTTAAAAATTTTGATACTTTACCTTGTGCATTTACAGGTGTATGAACACAAGGAGCACTAGAAGGTTAAGGGAGCAAACTAACGAAGAAAGAGAGTAACAAAGAGCAAAGCACCAAGAAACCATCTAAAGAACAACGTCAGAAGAAGTAGAGCAAGGAGGGGACCAAAAGACCCTAATAGATTTTATGAGGTCAAGTTTTAATGCAAATAAAAAGGGGATGCCAAGGATTGTCATTCAAGCTAACAATTTGGAGATCAATTTGTCTCTACTTAACATACTTCAAACTAGTGTTAAACTTTATGGTTGGTAAATGAAGATTCCAATGCCCATCTTGCAAACTTTTTGGAGATTTGTGATATGTTTTGGTACAATGGGTTATCCAAAGATATGGCCAAGATGAAATTATTTCCTTTTACCTTGAAGGATTGAGCTAAGGTGTAGTTGAACCCTTTTAACTTGGAGAACATTACTACATGGGAGCAATTCGCATAAGCCTTCTAAGACAAGTAATTCCCATTGACAAAGACGACAAGGATGATAAAAAAGATTACAAACTTCCAACAAAGTGATAGGGAGTCATGTATAAGGCATGGGAGAGGTTCACGGAGCTACAAAGGAACTGTTTACAACACAACCTACTGAAGGAGTTCCTTTTATAAACATTCTACAATAGGATGAACCAATACCTAAGAGGAACTATTGATGTAATGATTGGAGGTTCCTTAATAAGAAAGACCATAGATGCAGCCCATGATTTATTAAAGAAAATAGCAAACAATAGTTGCCTATGGTCAAATAAGAGGAGCAAGCAATGGTTTAAGGAGAAAAAGGGATTATTACTATTTATTTGGTGACAACTCTTCAATCACAAATTTCGACCCCTCACCAAGAAACTACGAAATATGCAAGGCACTTCCTCATCTTTAGTAAAGGTCATACAACTTCAATGTGAGCTTTGTGGTTGAGACAGCCATGTTATTACTGATTACTTTATGATAGATACAAGTGGAGTGGAACAAATGAACTATATGGGGGCACAACAAAGAAATAATATTCCATACTCCAATACTTATAATCTGCAGTGAAAAACCATCTAAATTTCTTTTGGAGTAATAATATAGAGAACAATGTGAGACCTCAAAGACTACCTGGTTTCCAACAAGATGGACTTGCGTCCTTGGAGAATAAGATGGAAAAGTTGGGTTCTAAGTTCATTAATCAAGAAGAAGGTAAAAAGATGATGGAAGCAAAGTTTGATCAAATTGTGAAGAATCATGCATCTTCCATCCATAACTTGGGGATTTAAGTGGGACAATTTGCCAATTCCTTATTATCAAAAATTGTGTGGAGCCTTCCAAGAAACATGGGAACAAATACAAAGGAGTATTTGAAGGCAATCACACTTAGGACTGACAAGAAATTAAAGGAGTTAATAGAAAATCCCAAGATTTTAAAGAAGGAAATTCAAGAGAAAGACGAAGACAAGAAGGACGAGAAGCCCTATATGCCACCATCATCATATAAGCCAAATATTCTATTTTCACAAAGGTTTAAAAATAATCAAATGGATGCATAACTTGCTATGTTCTTAGAGAAGTTGAAGAAGCTATAAATCAATTTGTCATTTGTTGAAGCATTAGAGAATATGCCCAAGTATGCTAAGTTTTTTAAGGAGATCCTACTTAGTGAGTAGACTTAGGAAGACAACCACATAGCGGTGTTAACAGAGCATTGTAATTCTATTATCACTAGCCATATGCCATTCAAGTTACAAGATCCAGGAAGTTTCACTATACGTTGTGTTGTTGATAACTTTGAATTTTTTAAATGTTTATGTGATTTAAGAGTATGTATTAACTCGATGCCTTTATCTATACTTAGGAAATTGAGGTTAGGTGATGCGAAGTTAATGTGCATGCTCATCCAATTGGTGAATCAATCAATCAAGAAGCCATATGGAGTGGTAAAAGATATGTTAGTGAATATGTTACTAAAAGTAGATAAATTTATAATTCTAGTTAATTTTGATGTGCTTGATTTTGAAGAAGATAAACATTATCCTTTGATTTTTGGGAAACCTTTCATGAATACTAGAAGGGAATCAAGGGAAGTACATGAGGGGAAGCTAGTGTTGAGGATTGGGGATGAAAAAGTAGAGTTTAGCATGAGTAAGTCCTTAAAGAATCAGGTAAAAGGTAATGCTGACATGAAGAATGATGTTGTTGATGAGTGTATCAAGGACTTAGAATAGCAATTTAAGGGAGCTATGAAGTTGAAAGGATATGAAAACTTAGAAGTATAGAAGATAGGTGAGAATCTAAAGTAAGAAACTTTGAAGAGAACTAAAGCACCCACTCCGCCTTTCATTATGAGGCCACCTACTTTGGAGTTGGAAGAGGGGTGCAAGAAAGTGAGAGAAAGACAAAGAAAGCTAAATCCTAACATGTTAGAGATTGTGAAGAAGGAAGTAGTGAAGTTTTTTTGTGCCGGCATAATTTATCCAATTTCGAATAATGAGTGGGTGAGTTTGATGTAATCTGTTCCAAAGAAGGGAGGTATATTGCTGATGGAAAATGAAAATGGAGAGAAGATGTCCTAAAGGACAATAATTGTTTGGGGAGTTTGCATTGACTATAAGAAGCCTAATTTAGCCACCAAGAAAGACCACTTCCCATTGCCTTTTTTTGACTAAATGATTGAGAGAGTGGTAGGGAATGTATTTTACTACTTCTTCGATAGTTATTCAGGTTACAACCCAGTGTTCATCTATCCGAAAGACTAAGAGAAGATAACTTTCAAATTTTTTGATAAATTTAGGTAGATTTCTCCAACAGTGTAAGGAGTCACATTTATGTTGAATTAGAAGAAGTGACACTTTGTGGTTTATGAGAGAGTAGTCTTGGGTTGCAAAATTTCATGCAAGGGGATTGGAAAGCTCCCACCTCCTACTAATGTCAAGGGCGTTCAAGCATTCTTAGGCCATGTAAGGTTCTACTAATAGTTTATTAAGAAATTTTCTCTCATTACTAAACATATAAAAATGTATTGATTAAAGATGTGCCTTTTGATTTTGATGCTAATTGTTTATATGCTTTTGTTAGGTTGAAAAAGATACTTACCTCTGCATCAATTTTGACATCACAAGACTAGTATCTTCCCTTTAAGATTATTTTTTATGCTAGCAATCATGCCATCGGATGCATGCTTAGAAAAAGGAAAGAAAAAAGGTTGCATGTCATAAACTATACAAGTAAGACCTTGGCAAGAACGCAATTAAACTACACTATAATCGAGAAAGAGTTGCTTGTAGTGGTATTTTCCTATAATAAATTTTTTAAAGATCTTTTACGCTTAGAGATTATTGTTTTTACAGATCATGAGAAGGTGAACTATGGGTACTTTTTTCTAAGAAGGATGCGAAGCCAAGCCTAATTCGATGGGTACTTTTTCTTCAAGAGTTCGACATTGAGATACAAGAAAAGAAGGGAGTGAAGAATATAGTGGCAGATCACTTATCACACCTTGAAGGAGGAAAGATACAACAAGAAGAAGAAATCAATGAGCACTTCCGCAATGAAGTGCTAGTGTTATTAAACAATCTCTTTATTCTATGGTTTTTCGATATAGCAAACAATCTTGCAGGTAGTATTCTTCCTTTTGATTTATCTTAACAATAAAGGAAGCATTTTTTGTTTGAATGCACTCGTTATTTATGGGACGAACCGATGTTATATAAAATATGTACTAATGGTTTGATTCTTAAGTGTATTCTCAAAGAGGAGACAATTAAAATGATGAATCAATGCCATAGTTCACCTTATACTGGGCATTATGGAGTAAACAAGACAGAAAATTATAAATAAAATATGGATTTTATTGGTCAAACTTGTTCAAGGATGCTAGGGAATATGTGCTACATTGTGGTGGGTGCTAAAGAGTGGGAATCATTTCAAGAAGAGATGAGATACCTCTTTCCAATATCTTGAACAGTGAAGTATTTGATATGTAGGTTTTGAATTTTTAGGACCTTTTCCATCTTTTGTAGGTAATTCTTATATCGGAGTTGATGTTAATTATGTGTCAAGGTGGGTTAAGGCACTAGCCACTCCAAAAAAGGATAATAAAATAATACAAAGGTTTATGAAGAAGATATTTAATAGGTTTAGAGTGCCAAGGGCCATTATATGTGATAGATGAGCTCATTTTTGTAATAAGCCCTTTGATGCACATTTAAGGAGATATGGAGTTCATCATAGAGTGGCTACACTATATCACCCTTAAACAAGTGTCCAAGTAGAGTTGGTGAATAGAGAATTGAAGAGAATTTTGGAAAAGGTGGTAAATTGTTCAAGGAAGGATTATGTTATAAAGTTGGATGATACGTTGTGGGCCTATTGGACCGTTTTTAGGATCCCTATAGATACGACTCCATTTAGACTTGTGTATAGAAAGGCTTTTCATTTACCATTAGAGTTGGAGTATAGGGCATATTGGACGATTAGGAAGTTGAACTTTGATTAGAAATTGGCCAGTGAAAAGAGATTGTTGAAGCTTGATGAATTAGAAGAACTCGGGTACAATGTTTATGGGCATTCCAAGCTGTATAAGGAAACATTGAAGAGATGATATAATGCAAAAATTAAGACTTTAGAGTGGAGACTTAGTGTTGTTGTTCAAGACTCTGATTGTTTCTAGGAAAACTTATGTTAAGATGGAGTGGCCCATTTAAAGTCATTCAAGTGTTCAATTATGGAGCTTTGGAGTTTGAGAATGACAAAGGTGAAACTTTTAAGGTCAATGAGTATAGATGTAAGCTATAATTTGGAGGGGAAATCTCACAAAAAAGGGAAGTTATTTCTTCCCCTCCCCCCTCCCTTACTTATCTATGATTGAATTGGTGATGGTAAAGCTAATGACCTTAAACTTAGCATGTCTTTCTTTTAGTTTACTTTTCTTTTTCAATTCATGTATGTTTATTTATGCAATTAATTTTGATTTGTTTTTCTTGTTTTCCCATTGAATCTCTTGATGCTTATATGATCAATTATGTGATTAATACTTGCTTGAAGATTCTGTGTTAATCATAGTTTAGAGGTGGGCCAAAAGAGAAAGGATGAAGGTAAAAACTTGGGTATAAAAGTCACAATCATGGTAGAGGAATTTTGCCAGGAATTCCCACGATTGTGGGAATGCTCGACAAATTCCTTACTAAACCTAAATTTTTCTCATCTTCTTCCAATCTTTTCCCTTCATCTCTCTCTCTTTAAAACACACCCCTAAGCCCTTAAACTAACAAAATCTTTCATTTTCCACCAAAAACTTTTGATTTAATCAAGTTTTCCATCTTTGTTCAATATATTTCATCATATTTCACACTTTCAACACACAAATAACAAGTTTTGGCATTCTACTCATACCGTCTCTCTTTACATGTGTTTTTCACTCTCTCACTTGCTATTTTTACAAGTTTTCTTGACCAATGGCTCCAAGGAAGGAAAAGGCCATCAAGAAGAAGAAGAAGAAGAAGAAGAAGAAGAAGAAGAAGAAGAAGAAGAAGAAGAAGAAGAAGAAGAAGAAGAAGAA
>JAOXYD010019468.1:0-14693 GCA_028565735.1 Pinacopodium congolense
TATCCACTCCTTGGATACCTCTACTAAAGGGCAAAGAGAAATACCTTTAGCTTAAGTTTTTTACACCTAACTGACTTCATGCCTGAGGATGCAAGGTGGAACTTCTTAAGAAACTTGCCTGGGTCAGTGATGTAGCTTGATCTTAACAAGCTGATATATAGAAAAGTTATAAAAGAAGGCAATGCATGAATTAGTCCAGATTTAATCTTAACCTCAAGCTCATCATTAGGATGGTTAATGTGGAGCACGTTAGGGTTGAAAGTAGGAGTTGCAAGATCCTTTAATGTGCTCCATGATTTCTTTTACTTCGTTTATGGACTCATTTGAACTCCCTTCAACTTCTTCAAATGACAAGAAACCACCACTCTCAAGAAGATGTGTGTAACTAGCTCCCTCACTGTGATGAAACCTTGTACGATTTGCAATAGGAGAAAGTGAAAAAGGGTTAAATGGAGAAAGAAGTGAACTCATGTTTTTCTCAGTAAATTTTCGCAATTATGAATGTTTGAAGAAATGTGGGAAATGAAAAACAAATAGAACTATGATAAAGATCAACAAAAAATAAAATAAAAAACAATACAAGAAATAATAAATGCCAGCTCAACGTCAATGGCATAACAAATTTGGTAACTCATCGCAAACTACCAAATAATAATACTAACTAAATCTCACTATGTGGTATGCAAAGCTAGGGTCAAACAAGAAGGACTTAAGATGCAATTGTTATTTTGAATGTTGTATAGAAAATTAAAACAAAAACCTCTGATACAATGAAAGCGAAATAAGCTAATATGTGATTAACATAACCAAAAATATGAACAATAATTCCAAATATGATAACACAAATAACAAAATCAAAGAAATAGGTAGAAGGTATCATCATGATTTCAGGACAATCATCGACTCTTGAATCTAAACAAATGGTGTTCTAGCTAAGATGTTAGCCTTTAGATTCAAATAAGCTTTTGAATCCTAAGTTCCTTTAAAATAGGTAAGCTAATAAGCTTTAGAAATACCCTGAACTCAACTATAACCTAAACTAAGCTCTCTACGTTTAATAGCACATAAGCATTAAGCAACATGGAATGATTAACTTAGGCCACAATCTCATAAGCTCGAAAAGTGTAACCTAAAGAATTGCATCCTTAGACTAATTGTTCAAGTTTACTTATAAAACCAAAAAATCTATCACTACTTAAAAAATTCGTTAATGATTATTACGTATCAAAAGCTTCATCCTAGCATTTAAATTAGGAATTACAAAAGGGTGATGAAACCTAGAAATAGCCCCTAATTCTTGACACTTACCCAAAATTCCAATTTAACATAAGCCTAGAAAACTTAATTCAATGAAAGCCTAATTTCATTCTCACGAATAATCACTTCTCTTTAATACCTTTAAACCCTTAGGAAATTATCCACACATATCCAAATTAATAAAAACAGAAATTAAATAATCATAACCCATGCTTAAATAACTAAAATCAAGGTTGAACAATAACAAGAAAGCTAAATATTTATATATAATCAATAATCCATATAATATTTAAGAGCTTTAACATCTAAAATCATCAAACATCCAATATAAATATATATGAATAAGAAAATAAGAAAATATAACTATGTAATAACTTAAAGAAATTAATAAAACTTAACAATACCTAAAACAACTAAACTAAAGAGATGGAAAGAATAACAATAGGAAACCCCAACTTAAAACCCCAAAAACATAAAGAAATCTCACGAAAACAAGATGAAAGCTCCTAAGAATGGTAAATGGCTACTAGAGATTAGTGTCTCTACATCTGGAGGACCCTTTTATACCCTTTCCAATTGGGCCAAAGCCAAGGATGAGTGAAAGACCTCTTTATTCTGTTTATTTTTCGTTGATAGTGTGCCTAACAACAATTCATTTACCCTCAACGATTATCTGTTGAACTACTGTTGAGGCTTTTGGGTTTCCTTTTAGACCATTATTGATTAGTTGCAGACTACTATTGATGGTCTAAAATGACAGCTCTTGCTCCATTTTTGCTCTAGTTCCTACCTAAACTTGGTGTTTTGGTTTAAAACTTGTGTCAAAAAATTAAGCCTATCATTCAACACATAATAACATAAATTGAGCACTTTTATATAATAAATAAGGATGAATTAATAAGAATTCAGATACCAAAAATTAACAAAATTCATCCCTATTAAGTTATTTAGTTTATTTTCATCAATCAATCATATTTTAAATAGGTTGGATAGTAAGAAAAGGAATTCTCTAGTAATTATAGTCCTCATGGATTGAAAAGCTGAACGTATATTAGTAATGCTATATTACCATAGATGCACTTGTCTTATTATGTGTTTTAGCATTATTGATGGGATTCTTTGGTTTATAGTTATTTAAAACTTAGGCATGATTAACATGTACGGATAGTCTTACAGATTATTGCATTCATGTTGATATTTTGATATAAAGAGATCTTTCCCTTACCTTATTAATTTAAATTAAATTATATAGCTCGAGGGAGAGTTTAATTTAATTTAATGGACCTAAATTCTAAGACAATATGGAGAATCTATTAATTCTAGGTTGCGTGATGGATACCAATACATCTTCAGGGGATTAACTATCTAAATCTTAATTTCATTATTTCTTGGTAATTCTTGTGAGTTTGTCCTTGGATTTATTTTTAGTTATTTATTTTATTTACATTCATAAATGAATGAATCAATCAATCCTTAAGTAGGTTAGATAATTAGGATAGGAATTTTCTTGTAGTTACAATCCTTATGGCTCAACAATTTAAACTCATAATAGCTATACTGTATTACAATAGGTGCACTTGCCTAATTGCGTGCTTTGGTATTATTATTGAGACTTTTGTTTTATTTTCATTAAAAACCAATGATTGTGGATTTTCAATTACCCAAAACTCCACCTTAGGTGGTTAAACTAAGCAAGAAGAATTAAGTACTGAATTAGGTTAAAAATCATCAACCTAATCTATTCATAACCTATCTAATCTTCTAACCTTAGCTAAAACCCCTTACATACAAATATTCATCAATGAAAATCAAGACAAAGAAATAAAATTCATATTAATTGAATGAAAGAGAAATATGGAGCCAATGAAAATATAAAGAAAAAGTTTTGGATAGTTGAGAATTTGATCAATCCTTATTGTTTTATGCTCTTCTTGCTATTTGAATGCTCTCACTGTTCTTAATTACAAAGTATTAAAATATGGAAACAAAAATTAATTAAAAACAAAGAGAAAACCCTTGGTAAGATGATGTATGACCTATCTCCCATCAAGTTTACAGAAAAAAAGGGTTTTATAACCCCTAAGGTGATTATTAGGGGTTTTGATGTGTTAGGCTAAACATAGGGTCTTAAAATGTAATTTTGCCCTATTAAAAATCGTGTATTATTTTCCTAATAATAGGACTACAACGGTGGTGTCTTAATGACATTTTTTTATTCCCTCCCTAATAAAGGGCATGCATTGGACTTCAACGCCGATTTCCTTAAAGCATAACAACGCCATTTATGACAACCATTGATCTCCCTGGTTTGTAACATTTTTGCTTTTATTTTTTCCATTTTCACTCTATATGTTCCATAATCATCATAAACTTGAAACTTAGCAAAAAGAGCTCATAAGTGACATGAATGTATTCCTTTAATGGGTAACAATACTATATATTATGCCTTAAAACTCATGTGATTTACCCATTAGCATAGAACACTTAACATTCAACCTAGGGAGGACACTGATAAGGTGCAGTAGGGACATATATTTCATACATACTGCCATATAAATAATAAGTTATATAGTATGATTATAGATAATAGGAGTTGTACTAATGTGACTAGTACTTTATTGGTGGAGAAGTTAATGTTATTGACTCTGAGGCATCCTAAGCTATACAAGTTACGGTGGCTTAGCGAGTGTGGAAAAATAAAGGTCACTAGAAAGGTGTTGATAACATTCTTTATTAGGAGATATAAGGATAGGGTGCTTTGTGATGTGGTATCCATGCATATGGGATATTTGTTATTGGGACGACCTTGGAAATTTGATAGGAGGTTGACACATGACCAATATAAGGATTAGTATTCCTTCACCTTGGAAAATCAAGTAATTATCTTAACCTTCCTTAAATCATTGGAAGAATAAAAGGATCAAGTGATGATTGCAAAAGAGTTTCAGTTCAGAGAAAAAGAAAAGAGTGAGGGCAATCAAAGAAGTGATAAGAGAGGGATAGAAAAGAGAAATAAGACTCAAAAGAGAGAAAACATTAAGGGAAAAAAGTTTAAGATTAGAGAAAAAAAAAGTAAAAGGGTTAGTGCCTTTACTAAAAGCAGTGAGATTAAGAGTCCAATAGTACATAGGAAAATTTTACTTATACTTGTATATAATAAGTACAAGGACTTTTTACTTTCTACTAATGATCTTGGCCCCTCTTTGCCTAGTATGGTAGTTTCCTTATTTCAGGAATTTAATACTTATTTCTAAAGGAGATTCCACATGTGTTACCACCTATAAGAGATATTGAACATCAAATTAACTTCATTATAAGAATCTTAAAACTGAATCAACTAGCTTATAGGACTAATCTTGAGGAGACCAAAAAGATTTAGTGGCACGTAGTAAGTTGCTTAAAAAGGTATTTGTGAGGAAAAGTTTTAGTCTATGTTTTGTTCTTATTATTTTAGTGCCAAAACATGGCAATTATATGTGGATTGCCATCAATAAAATCATTGTAAAGGATAGACATACTATTTATAAATTAGATTATATGCTTGATGAGTTGTATGATACTAGTTTGTTTTCTAAGATATGATTTAAATAATGGATACTATCAAATTCAAATGACATTGGGTGATGGGTAGAAAACTGCCTTTAAAACTAAATGAGAATTATATGATTGGTTAGTAATTCCTTTTTGGTTAACTAATGTGCCTAGTACATTAATGAGGCTAATAAATCATGATTTAAGGTCTTTTATTAGGAAGTTTGTTATGGTTTATTTTGATGACATTCTAATCTTTAGTCACGACTCGGATGAACATGTAAATAATTTGTATGTATTTTTTAATACTTTGAGAAAGAACCATTTACATGCTAATTTGAAGAATTGTGTGCTACACATAATGTTAATGTAGATGAAGACAAGGCATTAGAGAATAAATAAGGTAAGAAGTTTCCATAGATTAACAAGTTTTTATAATAGGTTTTGTTAAAGAATTTTGCTTTATTACTGCTCCTTTAAATGAACTTTTTAAGAAGAATATTGTGTTTAAGTGTGATGACGTGCATGATAGAGCTTTTAACATGTCAAAAGAAAATTTAACAAATATGCCTTTATTGTACCTACCTAATTTAAATAAATTTTTTGAAATTGAATGTGATGCATCTAGAATTAGTATAGGTTTGTTAATGCAAGATCATAAACCAATTGCATATTTTAGTGAGAAGCTTAGTGGAGTTGCACTAAATTATCCTACTTATGAGAAGGCGCTGTATGCATTAGTGTGAAATTTGAAAATTTCATAGCATTATCAATGGACAAGGGAATTCATTATTCATTCTGATATTGAGAATTTAAAAATTTTAAAATTCCAAGGAAAACTTAATAAGAAGCATGGTAAGCCATTGGAGTTTATAGAGACATAATGTGACCCAAGTATTAAAATAGAAAGGATCACATATTTTCTAATCCGTTGTCTCGAAATTACTTAATTAAAAATAAGTAAACTTAATAATGATTCTAATTTTGGTCAAGTTTGGAAAGCATTTCAGCATACAAGGAGTATTGAAGTCATAACTATTACTTATTTTTAAAAAAATAATTATATGTGCCTATATGTTCATTACATGAGTTGTTAGTTAGGGAAACTCATGAGGGAGGACTAGTGGTACATTTTGGTGTGTAAAAGACGATAAATGTACTATATGACATTTTTATTGGCTTTGAAGGAAATGTGATGTGCAGTTTATTTGTGATAAATACATAACATATAGGTAAGCAAAATCGAAAGTGATGCCATATCGTCTTTATACACCTTTACCTATGCCTAATCAACCTTGGACTAATATTTTTATGGATTTTTTTGTTAGGTTTGCCTAGGTCTCAAGGAGGTAACGATAGCTTTTTATTTTTGTTGATAGGATTAGTAAGATGGCACATTCTATTGCTTGTTTAAAAATCGATGATGCAACCCCTATGATTGAGTTGTTTTTAAAATAAATTGTCAAATTGCATGGTTTTCTTATAACCATAGATAGTGATCATAATGTCAAGTTCTTGAGTCATTTTTTGTGAACTTTGTAAAGTAGGTTAGGCACAAAACTATTATTCTTTACTATTGCACATCCTCAAATAGATGGATAAACTAAGGTAGTTAATATTACACTTACTACACCATTGTGTGTTATTATTTGAAAGAAATTGAAGCATTAGGATAAATGTTTACTGTAAATAGAACTGGCTTATAATAGGATTGTTCCTTCTACTATTGATTATTCTCCATTTGAAGTTGTGTATGATTCTAACCTAATAATCTAACCCAATAACTCCTATGGATATTTTACCTTTTCCTATTAATGAACAATCTAACTTGGATGGAAAACAAAAGGCAAATTTTGTTGGGGATTTACATGCAAAAGTTCAAGTTAGTATAAAGCGAAGGAATGAACAATATATAAGGAAAATGAACAAAGGACAAATGAAGTTCACTTTTGAACCCAATAATTGAGCATAGGTTCATCAATAAAAGGAGAGATTTCCTATATATCATAAGTTTAATTTATAACCTCGAGGAGATGGACCATTTTAAGTGCTTGAGTAGATTAACATAATCATGTAAGCTAGAATTTCTAACTAGATACAGTAATGTGAGTTTTACTTTCAATGTTTCTAATTTGTTGTCAAATGATGCAAGTGATTCGAGGATGAATCCTTTCAAAAAAATGGGGAGAATGATAGCGATCAATTAGTATGGGCAACTATGTTGTTGACCCATCATTCTGAACCTCCGAGGGACATAAGAGGACTAATGATAAGAATTAGGACCAAGTGCATGAGATAAGCTCTTCAAGGGTTAATTGTAAAATTACAAGGCAAGGAGACCATTCGTGAAGAGTAAGGAACCTTACCCCGATTAGTCACTTATTTAAGTGTTCTAGATGAGGATTAGATAATTGGAAAAAGGATACCTTTTTCTTAGAAAATATTGATGGGACAAAATCACAGCCTCAATCACAATCATGATCTAGTCCATGAAACACATTGAAGAAGTCAAGTAAGATTTTCACGACTACAATCACAACCATTAGACAAGCTATTAAGCTTATTGGACATGATTTTGATCCATAACGATGCCCTAAAATAGCATCATTGTAGTCCTCTAGAAACCACCTTTATGGGCCAAAGCCTGACAAAAGAACAATGTCTATTGTCAGTAGTGCTATTTATGCCTATTCATACTACCTTTATAGTCATTGTTTATGACAAACTTTGTTATTTTTATTATTTATTAATGTTTTAGCTTTATTAGGGTCTTATAAACATGTTTGATTGTCTTTTATAAATAGAATATATTATTTAATAAATTTTAAGTGAATTTAGCTTTGGAGATGAATTTTCACATCTTTGTTCTTTCTGAAGAACTAAAATTTGATCTTACAAGGATTTACTGTGGTGATCAACCTTATAACATTGGTTCTAATCAACGGGTTTGGTTAAGGTTAATTTTTTTCATACCCAATTCAAAAAATGTTCCTAGGAATCTATTTTGCATAAATTTGGGTTTTAGATTGTTTGAATTCTAAAGTTTTTATCAATCTACCTCCTCTTTTGTGTATCAGCAATTGTCATTCCATTTATTCTCTCACTTGGTTGAACAATGTGACTTGATGATCTTATTTTACCATTGAAGTCCTTTAGCCTACAAAATACAATTTAATGGATTTTGATATTAATCCTAACTTGGGTCCTTAACGATTAGAAGCTTTCCTACCATTCAAGCCTATTAGTACATCATACCAACTTGTTAACTTGTCATAAAAAAACATTCAATATGGACAAAGCACCTACAAAAATGACAAATAATACGAGTATCAAAAGAATGAAAACATGTCTTCATGTTATTGTACTTATGCTCACTTCTAGGTCTTCTTTCACTACAAGTTATCATTTGATGATACTAGGGCCTATAATATGAATGAAACATATTGTTGGGTTCAAATGCATGCATATGAAGAGTATGGAAGTGTGTTAGGAGAATTTGCCTCACATTAGACCTAAATGCATCACATTGAGAATTAGTATACCTATTAAAAAAAATTATGCCTATTCTTGTTTGCATACATTTCCTTCCTAGATCTTAGGCTTGGTGCATACATGAATGCATGACATTATCTTCTAGGTTGCAATTTAAAAGTTGATGCAACACTTTCTAAGGATGGCCGAAGTACTTCTTCATTGTTTAAATTCTTTCCTTTAACAAATTTGATCATACTAAATGATGATGCAATCTCATGGGTAAATCTTAGCCTATATCTATTATTTTATGCTTTTTGTGCACTTGGCATGAATTCTAACTTTTATTTTACTTTGGTAAATTTAAACAATTAGTTCCTAACACTTTCTAATTCTTTTCTTAGTAATGCATTCTATTCTTTTAATTTTTGTTGATTATTATCTATATTCTTATCCTTTACTTGTATTTTCAAATATGCACTTTTCTTTATCAATTTTGACATATCACATTTATCAACGTTTTTTTTATTCTACATCACTATGTAATTAATTTTTCAAGTTTTCATTCTCTAGCTTACATGCTTGTAGGAGTTTTAATGTCTCCTTATACTCAGTAGACATCTTTTTATTTTCTTAATTGTTGGTTTTAAGATTTTATCTAATTCATCATAGGTCAACTCATCAATGGATTCATTATTATCATTATGGAAATTTGAGCATATAGGTACCTTATCATTTTCTATATAAGAATTTGAATTATATCATATCTCATCACTTAAGAAGCATATGTGAGCATATGTTAGCCACTTCTTCATGCAAACTCTCATCTTCTTCACTTTGATTTTTTCCATAGATGTTCTCCAATGTACGCCAAATCTCATGAGCAGATTCACAACTCAAATCTCGATTGAATTCATCCCTATTTAATGCATAAAATAAAATATATACAAATTTATTGTTAAAAGTAAGAAGAATCTTGTCTCTTTTAACCCACTCACACTCATTTTTTGGTAATAGTATCTCTACATTATCTATAACTATGGTTTTAATAGGGAGTGGGGGCCACTTTCTATTATTTTCCAAAATTCTATTCCTATAGTCAAAAAAAATTTTAATTTTAATTTTTCAATCCCTATAAGTGTTGTGTGAGTCCTCGTGCTTATACCAATTGTTGGCCTCTATGTGGCATCTAAAAAAATACACTTCTCAAGTATTCACTTGAACAACCCAAGTGTTTAAAGGATCTCAAGATATCACTTGAATGAATATAACAAAAGCACACTTGAAACCACACCAAAACTCACCTAAACTTCATAAACAAACACCTAAAATACCTTAAATCACTTGTATATGTGTTTCTTTACAGTTGGATACTTAAATTACCATGAAATACATCTATTTATAATGAAAACTAGGCCTTAAATTATCATGAAAGACACTTATTTATAGTGCAAACTAGGCCTACTAACTTTTTATGACTGTTAGGCAATATTAAAATTCGTAAATTTAATTTCTTGTTAAGAAATAACTATTGTTATGTGTATCTATCAAGCATCAGTTGACTAATTTATGTATATTGGTCACCAATGATGTGTGTGATACATACCTAATTTTTAATTAAAATTATCCAAAACCACAATAATAACACCATAACATATAATTAGGCATGTGTACCTATCGTAGTACAATATAGCTAAAGTGAGTCTAAGGTTGAATCCATAGGGACTAGTATTATTAGTGAGTTTTTATCTAAATTATCTAGCTTATCAAGATGGAAAGATATTAATTGGTTTAATAATGAAAATTTAATTAATAAATAAAAGTAAATTACTTAATCAAACTCTCAAAGGATAACACTAATGATGAAGTTAGGATTTAGGTGATTAATCCCTCTAAAATGTGTACGTATTCATTGTTCATCTTAATTTAATTTAATTCTAGATTTATTAGATCATAGATTTCCTAATATAAATAACACACACTCTCAATTTACATAACCCTATTCAAGTCAAAAAATTAGGTGAAAGTTCTTTTTATCTCACTCTATTAATTGAATGCATTATCTCTTTTTATAGAACCTATTATTTTGGCTAAGCTCATACATAACCAGAACATCTTATGTAAGCCTATCTCTAGGTCTTCATGTAAGATGTACTATTTATGTAGTGATTCTAAAGTATATATGATCTTTCAATCAAACATATACAATGGGCTCTCAATGAAGCATATATAAATCAAAGCAATGAAATCGTTGTTTACATTCACATAACATTTGATTAAAAAAATGTCGTTAAAATCCATAAACAATCCCTAATATAAAATCTAGAAATTAAAAATTAAATGAAGAAAAAAATAAATACTACATAATAGAGTTCATAAGAACCCAAATCCTAATTAAAAGTTAGTTCCAAATCATATTTTTAATCATAAAAAATTTAACAAAGAAAAAGTGAAAGAAAGAATCATATTGATTCAATTCTTATGTTTATAGTCTTTCTTTTCCTTAAAATTTGAGTAAAGATCTTTTGAAGATGATCTAAAATGGTAAAACCTCAAAACCCATCCTTGGTGGTAAATTTGTAAAGAAATATAAGGGTAAAAAAGGAAATGTACATATTAAAATAATATGAAATGGAATTTGTATCCTTAAGTAATACAAACAAAGAGGGATAAATTTGTAATTTTGTATTAAAAAGAGTGGGACTAGCATAAAATTTACATGAGCCTCACGTGAGGGTTGCAAAGGGGCCACCATTAGTTTTTGACCCATCAAAATAATGCATACTAGTCAACCAAATCATAGCCACTAGTTGACCGCCACTGATCGACCAATCCCCATACAGGCTAGTTTTTCACATAATTTTCTCACACAATCACATTCAAATTAACCTAAAACAATTCCCAACACTTACAAATACTTTTTAACACATCCTAAAACATTTTCAAATAATTTTTCATACAACCTTTAACATATTTACATAAGTTTACCTCTTTTTCACATCAGTTTTAGCATATTCACACACATTCACTCAATCTAATCCTCCAAAATCATCCTAATATTTTTCAATACTTCATTTCATGTGCACTTTAACACACACAAATTATTCAGGAGCATTTTACTATATTATGATGATCTCTAAAAATCATTCACACATAATTTCTTTTGATCATCTTAAATGAAAATTCACTAACCATGAATGCAAGATTTCTAATGAAAAGATCAAGACGAGGCTTACAATAAAAATACAAACTAAAAAACTATTCACTTATGTTATCCTCTAGTTTGTTCTTTGATCCATTAGTTTGATCTTCAAGTAAACATTACTTTTTCTCTAATACTCCTACTTCCATTAACTTGATCTTCATCCAACACAAAGTTTGCTCCAATAATTAGACTTGGGCTCCAAATCATGTTTTTCAATACTTTTCCTTTAAACACATACTTTATCTTTGAACTTATTTTTTCAACACATTAAGCACATTAATACCAATGTTTTGCCATTATCAGAACATAGGTAGAACTACCCTTAGTTTAAGACTGATTATTTTGATTCATGTGAAGACATTTTCAAATGACTCATTTAAAATTTGGCTGAAGTTACATTTTACCACTTAATTTTCGTAAAAAATTTAAAATAGATCCTAACATTTGACATGGTTTAAACAAGACCTTAATGATATAAAAACTTTCAATTTGAACTCCAAATTGACATAAAAACTCATTACAGATCGAACATCTTTTTAGAATTCAATTTAAAGGTTAATGAAAATTTAAGTTTTATCAATTTTAGCGTTTAAAATTAATATTTTTAAAATGTTAAGGTCTTAATTTGAATAATTTCAAAAGCTAGGGTCTTTAATTTTTGTCAAAGAAATAAGGGCTTAAGTGTATCTTTATCCTTTAGAATTTATAAATTTGCCTTATTTTAACACATGCTTTGGTACATTGCCAATCATCCAATCTACTAAGTGAAAACCCTAGACATATTTTTACGTTCTCGTAATTTAGTTTCAATGCCTATATACTTCTTTAGGTCCCTTTTCTCACTTTGGAAAAAAAAATCCTAGATACCATTATGGAACTCTTAATTTTAAATCAATAAATACCTCTACGTCCTTTTTCTCAATTTTAATAAAATTATAGGCATCACGTTGAAACGCCTGGTTACATTATAAATCCTTATATATCTTTCTAGGTTTCATTTTCACTTTGAGAAGAATCTTAGATATCGTTATTAGACATCATGTTTAGATTTAAATCTTTAAATACCTATTTAAATCATCTTTTTCACTTTGAATAAAATCCTAGATACCAGTAACGAAATTTCCATTTAGTACTGACTACCTAAATACTTATTTAGGGCCCTTTTCTCGCCTTAGGCAAAACCTATAAATCACTTTAACACTCCTCATTTAGTTGGTCATTCTTAAATACCTCCTTAGTGACTCCCTGGTGCTAACCTTTTTTTAATTTGGACTTCTTTATGTCTGTTTTTTTAGTTTGAATGAAATCCTAAACAACTCTCAAGGACTCCTTGTTTAATTTTAAATCCTTAGATACATCTTTAGGTTCCCTTTCTCACTTTAGGCAAAATCTAAACACCTTTGCAAGACTTCCTAGTTAATTTTAAAACACCAGATATTTCACAATTAAATATCTAGATACCTCTCTAGATCTCTTATCAAAATTTTCTTTATGACTATTAAAAGAACTTTAGGTTCATGGTTAAATAACCAAACACCTCTTTAGGTCTCTTATTTTAATTCTCAATCTAAGCCCCAATTATCTCTCTAGTTGGGTATATCAAGTTAGTTTTAAATGCCTAGATACTTCTCTAGGCTTCCCTTTTCAATTTTGTAAAGTTTGGTGACTTAAATATATCCTACGGAATTTAATTATGCTATTATTCTATTAATTTAGTCAAGAACCTGGATATTTCTTTAAGTTCTTACGTTTTTTTAAAATCTTTTGAATCATCAAATTTGTTTGACATAGACCAATTTATTTCAGGTTCATTCATTTTATCTCATTTCTACTTCACTCATCTTGTATGAGTGGACAAAACTAAGATTAATTGTCTTTAATTACATACATATACTTATGAAATATAAATACCTATCATTTTCATGTTCCTATATAATATGATATGTAAATAGGCTGGCTATAAACATTTAATTATGACCCATTTTTAACTTATTGAATTTTTAATTTTTGTTTGCAAAATCAACAAAGAATGAAAATATTATTAGTGAAAAATATTATTGGTAAAAATATTATTTTTAAAGTTTTGAAACAAAAGAATGTGCTTTTTCATTGTTTATCTCATGTTTATTTTTTTTTTGTTTCAAAATTTTTTTCATTTTTCTTAATTAATTTATTTTCATTTAATTTTTTGTCATAAAATAATTTAATCCCCAATGAATTATTTTTCTTAAGGAACTTTTGGTCATTATGAAAATATATTTAAAATTTGGGTTCAAATTCAAAAGATTAAATTTTTTATATTAGAAAGATTAAAAAGAAAAGCAAAGGGAGGCCAAGGACTTCTCTCCTGAAGCTTGGAAAGGTTAATTGATTTTGAAATTCATTTAGCTAGGGAAACATGAAACTCCTAGGTATGCAAGCTTCATTCCTTATTTGATTTACTCTCACCTGAATGCTCTCTATAAAGACTTGTTTTAGTCGTTTAAACTCTTTCTCGGGTTACTATTCATAGCCTTTACAAATGTTTGACCAGCCTTTGACTAGTTGACCAATAGGTTGACTATTTAACTTGACTTTGCTTTCAATGTTTTTAACTTACCTTTTTCCTTTTTTTTAATTCAAACTTTCTTCCAACTCCAATTCATCCTACACAATAAATCACCAATAAGATTTAAATCTAGCCCAAAATCATTAATTAAATGAAAAAATAAAAAAACATAAAGAAAAACACTAGATAAATAATAATGATGATCATGCTAAATAAAAACACACAAAGTAAGCCTTAAAACACAATAATATCAACCTATCATGCAAGAAACACACACCAAATACTTAGAAAAACCTATACTAATGCACAATTATCAGCCGTGTCATTGACACATCAATGTATGGTCAACAGACTATTGATATAGGTAAGAGTGACATCACCATGATGTCAACACTAGGGAAGAGGAGCGAGTGCTTTTATGTGGAGCATGATTAACATGCTTGAGATAACCACAACCAGTCAAACTGATGAACATGCCAAATGCACCTAGACACAAATGTCACATTTTGGCGCATGCCCTCATCCTTTTAGTGAATGTTTGCCATACATCTAACAGCCTCCCTCTACTAGCTCCTATCCCAGATGCATTTTGTGTGATTGTTTCTTGATGAGCTCGTCGTAAGCTACCAAATAATAAAAATACCTAACTAACCTAACTAAGTAGCTAGGGCAAGTCAGGGT
>JAOXYD010019479.1:0-14691 GCA_028565735.1 Pinacopodium congolense
ATATATATGCTTCCTAAACAGATTTAACAAGTTTAGATGCTCTGAAAACAACATTACAAAGATCAAATTCGCATACTCTCAAAGCTTTCTTTATTTTTTATATAGTCTTTATTCAATTCACATTTTGTTGTTTTAAATCAGTTTTTTGTGCAGCAAAATTTGTGTTTTCTATTAGTTAACATCTAGATGAATCCTAGAAAGCTTCTATTTGATTTTTTGATTTATTATTTCGTTTGTTTCAAGTTTTCAAAGACAGATATACCAAAATTGTCTCTGTTTTAGTTGAATGTTTCTGAACTTCTGTGTTCTTTAATTTTGAGCTTGTAAAACTGTTTTTATTGATTCCAAATTATCATACATGTTTTGCTTAAGGTCTCAAAAGTGCATATGATCTTTTACTTCAATTTTTAAGCACTCAATTCATTTATTTGAGATCAAAGAACACATACTACTCAAAACTATCAAAACTGACAAGTTTTCACTGCAGGATCCTTATTGGATTTGATTTTATGTTTTAATCAATTTCTGGAAGTGCATATTTGATGTTATCAGTTTCCTTAATGTCCTAGGAGTGTCCCAGTATTTTTGTTTCAATTTTTAGGTGATTATATTTTTTGTTTAAGCTTAATTTGTGCAGGTTGCTCAAAGCTATCCAGGTTTGAGCATTCTAATTTTGATGCTCAGTTTTGATCATCAAATTGATGTGATAAAATTATATTTACTGCTACGATTTGTTGTTAACTTATATATTGATATTGCAGTAAGTTTATTACATTTAATTTGCATCATTTCATTGATCAAATTTGTGTGCTTCTAGGCTGTAACTCTAAGACTGCATATATATTTGACAACTTGTGTTCATATAGGTGAAATCTAATTGTTTGATGCTATAATCACGTTTTCAGTGTTTCAATTAAATTTTTTATGATCTATCGAAGTGCTAGGAGGCTAGATATAATTTTGGTTTCCCTCTAGAAGTTTAAGAATTGTGTCTATTGCTTGTGCATTAGAGAAACACCATAGAAGGTGTGCTTAGGTGACTAAAATTGGGGAATTAACTTTGGTTGATTTATTGGCTGCTCTTTGCCATTGAAAATAGAGTTTTTAGGCTGCTCTTGGCCTGTAGAAATCAAGATTTGAATTGCATTAATAATTGATTGAGAATTGGATTGGTTTGGTCCTTAATTGTGCATTGAACATTCCATATTGCATGTGTTGCATTTGAGCCCTTATCTTGTGTTGATTTTAATCAAGGGTGTCATAAGCTATATAAGCTTGGGTTGAAGCTCCAGGGAGCTTGGTGTAGGGGTTGTCCTTGTAGAACAAAATACATAAATTGTGGTTGTATTGTAAGGCTCCTCTTTGCCATAAAAAGGTTGTTGTTTGAGTTACTCTTCACCCATTTAAGTAAGATTGTGATAGGTTTCTCTTGACCTTAGAATTCAAGATTGTTATATAGGTTTCTCTTGACCTTAGAACAAGATTGGATGGGGTTCCTCTTGACCCTTAGAATCAAGATTGTAAAGGTTCCTCTTGACCTTCAACAAGATTGTGTAAAGGTTCCTCTTGGCCTTAAATCAAGATTGTTGTAAAGGTTCTTCTTGGCCTTTAACCAAGATTGTTGTTAGTGAATTTCCAATAAGTAGTTGGAAAAAGGACGTAGTCTATCTTTTGAGTGGGAGAACCTCTATAAATCTTGGTGTTCATCTCTTCCCTTCTCTCTTTATATTTGAGCATTTGTGTTTACTTTATTATTGCCTGATATTGGCATAAAATTTGTCTTTCATTTAGGTTGAATTTTGGTTTAAAGATTTCATATTGTTTAAATTAGCCTAAGGTATTTAAAGTGTTTTATTTCCGCAAGAATTTTTAAACACTCAATTCACCCCCTCCCCCATTTTGGGTGTCATAAGGCTAACACTTTCTTAATTTAAGGGTCCTGTTATTTTGGTAGAAATATACATAATGATCTGCTAGTAAATAGACCACATATGATACCTCTCACCCTAAAGATTCTTGAATATTCTCACCCTAGAATACTACGTCTCATTATAATGAATTATATAGGAAATTTCCCACCCCAGAAGCCTCTTAGGTATTCCCACTTCAAAATACTAAAAATAAATCACAAAGGACATTTTCACCCTCGAATATCTCGACATGTGTCTAATGATCAATATCAATCTCGTCTCATATGTATATCATAACCATTGAGTGCATTACACCTAAATAAGCTACAAACTACGATCTCATTATGTTTCTCTTAACATTCCATGAGCTTATTATTATTATACCCAAACATTGTATTTCATCTTTAGTAATTTACACAAAATTTCACTTTAATGTAACCATAACTTTTGTTCATGTAAAAGCATATTCGTAAAATAATTCTCACAATTGCCATAAAATTTTCACATTCCCATCATTTAGTAACTTATCGAACAATACATTACATGGTCATATACACATTCTCATAAAATCACAAAAATTATAATTATTAACAAATTGAATAAAATTCACATAGCATGATACTTTCAAATCTCCTAATTGACGAAAAGTCACATTATTCATAACTTACATGAAATGCATATAAAAGACATATTCCATTTTCATAATTCACATAAAAAATCATAATATTCATTTTCATGTAAAATTTCAGGTAATAAGATATATTTCAAATTCCATAATTTACACAAATTAATAATAAGTACATTTACACAAAATTCATAAAAATATGGTATATTCTAATTAATCCTTACTTGAAACTCTGAAACTCTAAATTTCTACTTAATATTGGTCTCCTCTCTCTGCAATTTGTTTCTAGCACCTACTTATTAAAATTAGATTAGACTAAATAAAATAAATAATAAACTTTAAATTTTTATAATTTACTATACTACCCTTATTTTTTGCTAAAATTATTAAAATACCCTAAAATTAACACATTTTCTTTTTAACCCTTTAAAATTCCTAAAATTGCAAAACTATTCCTCAAGTTTCCAAAAAATTACAAATCCCACCTAACTTCCCTAAGGGGCCATTCGATTGAACTTTTGGTTATAGTTTTTGGTTGTGATTGTTGTATTTTTGTATTGAATTTTGTGTATTTTTATAGATTTTTGTGTTGTCTGTCTTGATTTCTATGTTGTAGTGTGTGTTTTTCTGATTTTTTTTATGTTCTTTATCAATTTTTATGTTTAGAAAATCAGAAAACCAAATCCTTTTCAAACAGGCCCTAAATTTACATATTTGGCATTGCATTTTTTTTCCTTCTCTCTCTCTCTCTCTCTCTCCCCCCTCCCCTCCACTCCTCCTCCTTACTCTTCTGACACCCTCTCATCACTCTCATCCCACGTCTCTCTCTCTTCTCCCTTCTTCTTCTCTTTTCTTTTCCTCCTTTCTTTTCTTTTCTTCTCCTTCCCTTCTTCTTCTCTTTTTTGCTTGCCCTCTCTTTCTTCTTTCTTTCCTAACTTCAATTATTCTTCCTTCCTTCAGTCAACCCTCTATCCTTCTCAACACACCCAAAACTAAACGTAATTCACCTTAAAATCACAAAAACGGCAAGGGAAAATGATTTACTTGATGGTTTGATGAATTCTTAAGGGATAATTTGAAGAAAATAAGAAAGTTTTGAACCTCTGATTTTCTTTTTATGTGAGAGCTGATAATTATAAGAGAAAAGCAAGAGAAGTTACCAAAAAAAAAAGATTAAAACCTAATTTTTCTAAATTAATCTTAGATGGGTTAGGTCTTAATTTTATGGATTTATTAATTTTGGTTAGGTTTGTTTGTGTTTGGGTAATGGCTTTACATATAATTATGAAAGTTAGGATATGTTAGGAATCTCATATTTACATGCCCTTATTGTCAACGTGTGTATTAATGAGTGCCTGAAAAATATGTGTTACATCAGGTTATGAAGGATAAAATTCTATAGGCTTACTAATAAATTAATGGAACCTAAATGTAAGGAGGGAAACTACAAAAAAGATTAACTATACTCCACCATTACTACTTCCATTGAGAAAAATGTCAAGCAATCCAAAAGAGAATATAAGACAATATTATTGAGAGAAATCCATTAAAGGCAACAAAATGTCAAGGAAAGGAATAAAAATTAGTTTCAAATGTGCCTTAACAATGAGATAACAAAAGTATATGTCTAGTGAAAGATGTGTCAAAACAAATGACAACTCATAAGCCCGAAAAATTAAGTGTACATTAACACTTAATAAATATTACATCAGTTATTTATCTCTCAGTTATATGTTTTCAAAAAATTTTATTTGTTTTTCATTTATTCCATAATTATTTAGGCAATAAGGGAAAATGGCTTTACAGAAGTTCAAATATAAAGTTCAAGTGATATCCAAGCAAGTAATTCCACTATTAATTCATCAAGGCCATCATCAATGACAAAGACAAATAAAAGAAAGAGACGAGCTAGTAGATATAGGAGTTTATGGGGTGAGGCTCAAGCACCAATAACAAGACAAGTAAGCACTAATAACAAGAAAAGTAATAATTCGACCAAGGTTACCTATACCAAAAAAAAATTACAAAGATTTTTTAATTATGATTTCAATTTGTCATGTAGAATAACTTTTGAATATTTGTTTCTATTTTCTTAGGAAAAAAACAAACAAAGGGATAAAGATGACAAGGTCAAAAGCATTTGAGACTATTAGGGTTAGTTAACTAATTGAAATATATTTTATTTCATATCTATTTTAAAATATCATAGATATTGATTTCTGTAATTTGGTGAACATTAATGTTTATTATTTTGAAAATTCCAAGAGCACTCGTATTTCAATTTTATAAAAATATAAAAATTTAACATAATGAAATTTTAAAAAATTGTAAATATTTATTTATGCAAGAAATTAGCTTCATCACATTGTAGTATAAGAGTAACAATATTAACCCTAAGTAAAATTTTCATTATATTTACTTATTCAAGTTACAGTTCAATAACATTAACCACTAATATATAAATACATCAACATAAAAAGCCCCATGACTACTTTACCTTCATCTTTAATTTCATAATTAATTAATTTCAAAATAGGGTAACACGTGCATCAATGGATCATATACAAACCAAATCAAACATAACATAACTTATCATATAATTGATCCTTCTAATTTTACATCCACTCATAATAAGTTTTAACAACAACCACAAATATTATCATAATCAATATTTTTAATTTTAACATTTTATTTCTTTTCTTTCTAACTTGTTTATCTTCTTTAGCAAACCAAAGATAATGTTTAAAGCTCTATCACGCATCAAAGGATCAATTCATTAAAAATTCTTAAAACTGCCATGCTAAAATTGAAGATAAAATGGAAGAAAGTGAACATCTTATGTATGATAACCTATTAATTATGAAGATTTGAGAATTTTTAGCATTTTAAATCAAACATTCATGAAAAAAAAATCCATCAAACTCAGAAAATCCAAAATCAAAAATATATTCAACAAACATACTCAAATAATATAAATAACTCACCCTGTATCTAGTGCTGGAAAACTAACTATGATCAAATCATGGACACAACAGAAACAATTTAAGGGTTTCTTTTCAAATCAATTCAAAAAAATTCTAATTTAAATAAAAAATAAGAAAATAAAAAGGATTCTGAAAAATCTAATTAGCTTTCCTATTGAATCTATTTTTCTTCCTAAATTCAATAGCCACAGTTATTCAAGTACTCAGCTTCTAATAGTATACATAGGTTGACCAAAGGAAAACTCAAAATTCTTGTTTTGAGAAGAAGAAAAGAATTATGTTAGCAATTTGTTACTTTTTCTTCATTATATAAGAAAATATATTATTATTAAAATTAAACAAAAATTATAATTAAAATCTAACTTTAATTCTAATAATAACTTAATTTTAATATAATTAAATATCACTTATTTGATCTCTAAAATTCCTTAAACTTTATAATGCCAACCTAATTAAAATTTTCTCTTCCTTAATAAATCTTTAAGTGTGATCCATTAGGTTCCTAATATATTGGTAGTAATTATAAATTATAATTATAATTCATAATTAAAATTAAATACATTAAAATTTCTATTAGTTTTTCTTTATTTTTTAATTATATAATTTACAATCATAACTCATTATTAAATTCTAAAAATATATCATGATCATCTAAATATTAGAAATATCAAAGTGGTTTTGACTTTACCAGTTCATGTATAATTATAATATATAATTTAATCATTTCATTATCAATGTTCTAATTAGAAATAGGGCATGTAATTAATTTATACTTTATATAATCCAATCACTTTCATTCTTACTAATTAATAAATAATTCATATTTGATATTTGAAAACATCTTTTTAAATTTCAATTCATTATGATCATATAATTCTTAGATTATTATTAATCAAGAACAATGGAACATTCTTTCTAATTATTTTAGATGATGAATCATCTATTCATTCACTCAATTATTTCTTTATAGTTCATACTATATCTAAATACTACTGACTAAAATACTTTAGATAATAGGTTATAAGTAACATCAAAATATAATAATTCTTATATGAGATAATTTTGATAATCTTAAATGGGCTAAACTAAGAAGCTCTTACTTCTCTCTACCATTTCTCTATTCTGCTTCCTACTTTTGTTTCTATTAGTTCCCTGCCTTATGTTCCTCCGTTGTTGCTTATACTCCCTTCCATTTTTTCTTTAATTTCTATTGATTTTCCTTATTTGGTATTTGGTGTCTTGTTCCCTAGGTCGCATCTTTAATTATCTTGGGTCCTCTAGCCTTAAAGCGCTTTTCCTCTCTTCCTTCTCTTTGGTTCCTTGTTGGTGCCTGCTTCTTCTGTTGATCCTCCAATTATGCTCCTCTTTCATCTCTGCCTTGGCCTACTTTTTTTTAATTCTTAGTTCTTGTTGCCCTGTTTTTTTTTTATTTTTTTGATTTCCATTTTTTTATAAATGGTAATGAATTTTTGACTTTCTTTTTCCCCCTCCTTTTTCAGTTACCATTTTTGAAACTTTTCTTCCCCTTTTTCTTACGATTGGCTAGCCTAGATGGATCAGTCTGAGGACTTCGCTCCCCTCCCCTCATCTTCACCTAGTTAGCCACCCCTCCCTTCATCTTTGGCCCCTCTTCTAATTAAGACTTCTGTCCATGCAGAATAGAGGTTAAAGAGATCTTGGAAACAAGTTACTGGGGACACCTCTTTAGACAACTCATTATCTTATTCCCCCTAAATTCAAGGAAAATGGAACCATTGTTTCCCCTCCCATTAAAGTCTTAAAAGAGGGAACTGGTAGGTGGGAGAGTACTCTTATAAATTCCTTCTACTATAGGAGACCCCTTTTCATTGTTATTTTAAAAGTGGACTAAGAAGAATTGGAATGCATATGAACTGCAGGAGGTCTTGATTCAAGAAGACAGTATTTTCCTTTACAACTTTGGAAAAAAAAATTTGCTCAAAATGTGGGAGAGAATGGCCCTTGGCACATTTAAAGTTAACCAATTTTATTCAATGGTAGAGGTCAGGTCTTGATGTTCCTAAGCTCAAGCAAGCTCATATACCTTTCTAGGTTAATATACACAATGCACCTCTAGAGTTTTGGATTACCAAATGGTTGACTTATTTATCAAGTTAGGTAAGGTGCCATTTATGTTTAGATGAGGTTACAACTAATATCAAATGGATCAGCTATTCCCACTAATGTTTGGTGATAGATTATAATGTAGTCTTACCAGATTCTATTCCTATTATGCGCTTTAGGGATAACGGCTCTCTAGTGGAAGATCAAGTGTAAGTATCTTACTTTTATAGGCCTATAAAGAGGAATACTAAAGTATAATGACCTACAGGTAAGCTCCTCACTCAAGAGAACAATGAAGAGACTAGAAAGTTAGAGGAGGAAGGTTGTTCCCATATTGAAGAACCAATAAAGAGTGGCTCTAAATAGCTAAGGACAGAGGAGGCAGGATGTGCTCATATTGAGAAATAATTAAAAGGTGGTTCTACAAGCTTACTTGCACCTGCACAAGTTTCGAGGGAGTGAGAAGCACTAGTAAAAGGAACTTCACTTGGTTTTGTCAAGTAGGCAGTTAAGAAGCAGTCATCTTAGTCAAAGGTCCCTCAAGTATAAGGCCTTGGGGCTTATGGTCATTAGGTAATATTAGTTGAAGGGACTATAAGGGCATATCAATCTCTTAGGGCTTTGATTCCTCATAATGGCAATCTCTTACATTCCTATGAGCACCTCTCCTCACTTGGATTTACAGGGCAAGAAGTGAAAATGGAGGTTAATCACACAATGAGCCCTCAAGCAGAGGGCTTCAAACCTTATAGTTCTTAGATAGTCAAACAAAATGGAACTATTAAACCAATGGTTGGTTCCACCTTTATTTTGATGATGATAAAATGTATTTACTAATGTATTTGTAGAGTTTGATGTGTTTGTTAAGATAGATTTGATGAAAACAAGTCATAAAGTATTTAGTGAAGAGTTGAAGTACATATATATTGAGTCTTGATAATAAGTTATGTGTATGGAGTACATGACGCCTAAGTTGACAAGAAAAGAAGTATTGAAGTTGAACTTAAAGTTTGAAGATAGAAGATCAAGTTCAAAAGTAAAATTTGTTATAGGTTTTGAGTAAGTTCTTTTGTAAGTCTTTTCTTGATCTTACCATAGTGTTGAAATGGCTCAATCATGCATTTGCATTCATATTTAGTATTTGTATATAGGATGCATAATCAAAAGATGTTAGTACTTGATGCATGTGTGAAAATCCTCTTAATGTATGGATGAATACATGTATGGTATAACATGAATTGATTAAAAGATGAATGGATAAAGAAATTAGTTAGATTAATATGTTAAGATATTTTGGTAATTTTGGTAAGATGAATATATTTGAATGTGCTAAATTGTGTAAAATGTGTTAAGATATAGTTAGAATTGTTTTGTATATGTTTAAATATATTGGTTTGGTTTAAGATTGAATTGTTTTAGGTCGAAATAGGTCAGAATGCATCGATCCCAGAGGGATCGATTGATCGAACATAGATCGGTTAACCGATCAGCGAATTCGATCAACCGAAGTTAGCGAATCTGCAGCTGAACGTTAGTCAACGTCTAGTTTTACTATAGTAATATTAATAAATGTTAAGGAATATGGAGCAACAGTAATATAGCATGTATATTGAGATTTTTGTATCAAAAAAACATAGAAAATATTCATACATTGAGATTAAGTATTCTTGAGTATGTTTATGAGTTCTTGGTGAAGTTGTGTTTATTTTAGTATTGAGTTTGGTTGTACATTCATTCTTAAGTTTAGTGTGAGCCCTTACACACCTTGGTAGGTTAAGAGTGAAAACTTATGTAAGGTGTGATTGTAAGAATGGTAGAAATTATAAGTGAATTGTTGTAAGGGTTATTCTTAAGCCTTAAAAAGAAAAGTATTGTAAGGTTATCCTTTAACCTTATAAATGGGAGCAATAGGCAATGCTTTATCCTTGAAAGGAAGAGTGAAAGGTTATCCTTGAACCTTGAAAAAGGATTGCTTTATCTAACGTTGTATTTTTATTGATTGCAATAATATAAAAATCTCAATAATTGTGTTAGGAACTAGACATAAGGGCAAGTAGATAGCTCCAAATTAGAATAAAATATTTGTGTCTCTCTTCCCTTACTCTTTTTGTTTTTATGCATTTATTTTATATTATATATTTTATTGTTATTATTTAATTTGATAAATTAGAATTTTTATTTAACTCCCAAGTTTAAATAAATTGGTAAAAGATTAGGCTGAATATTTTAAAAGAAAAGTTTAATACATAATTCACCTTCTTTTTAGGTGCCATATAGGCCTAACATAAATAAAAATTATGAGTGATTCAGCTGGCAGAGAGATTGTTATTAGTGTGATTCCTATCCTTCAATCTGTATCTCCAAAGAAGGGGCTTCAAGCTCCAACCTAAGATCTCCAATGACTTTCTAAAGAAAGGGATAAAGGACCCTAAGAGTAGTCTTCTGCTACTAGTTCCACATTCAACTCTAATGAAGGGATAGTTGTAAACTCAAATGTGGGCCAAAAGAAGGTTAACAATGGCAAGAAAAGGAGTTCTAAGAGGAAGAGGGGACATACCTGCTCCAATATCTGATGAAGTTTATTTCTTGGAATACTAGAAGTGTGAATAACCCTAATAAACAATTCATTTTGAGAGACTTTATCTTAAACACTAAGCTAGCTATCACAGGTCTATTAGAAACAAAACTTAAATATGTTACAGCTAAGAGACTTCTTCTTGTCCCAAGTGGTTGGCGATTGATAGACAATCTTCAAGAGCATTATAATGGGTAGATTCTAATGTTTTATGACAAAGAAGTGGTGGAGACTCTTATCATCAAGAAAGGAGTCCAACACATTAATTTAAAAGTTGGACTACTGGGATTGAGATAAGTCATTTATATTACCTACATATAAGCTCCTAACTTTCAATTTTAAAGACATGATTTATAGACTAAGATGAGCTTTCTAGGTGACAGGATTAAGGACCTATGGCTCATGATGGGTGACTTTAACTGTATGTTACATTTAAGTGAGGGCTAGGGAAACATTTGTCAAATAAATTTTACTAATAAGCTAAGGATTTTTACGACTAGATCTAGCTTCATAACATTAGAATAGATAAGGGCCAATTTATTTAGTCTAATGAGAAAGAAGGTTCTTTGAACATTGCTAAGAAGATTGGCTGAGCCTTAGTCAATGTTGAATGGTTGGATAGATTCCCATACGTGCAAGCTTATATTGGCAACCCTCTTATGTCTAATCATTCCTATGTTCAATTTGAAATATTGAGGGATCGAAACAAACCTTCTCACCTCTCAAGTTTAATAATTTCCTAGTTGAATGGTAAGGTTTTGATGATGCAATCAAGATGGGATTACAGGTGAGAATTCAAGGAACAAACCAATACAAATGTTATAAGAAGCTCTTTTGAGTTAAGGCTGAGTTGAAGATCACTGGAGCTGCTAAAGTTCTGAAAACTAGGAGAACATATAGAGGAGACTATCAAGACATTAAATAAAATACAAAAGCTCTTTAAGAGTAATCCAAGGGATGGCCTATTGCAGTCTACAAAGAGAGTGGCCTTACAGAGCTACTTGAATACTCTAAACTTTCACAATTTTATCCTACAATAAAGATCGAGGGTGAATTAGCTAAAATTAGGGGATAAATGCACCAAATTCTTCTTTAAGACTATCATGGAAAGGAGGGTTGACAAGAGGAATAATTTCCCAAGAACTAATCAAAGGAAGGTCCTTCGCAGCCAACACTAGATAATCAAGGAATTTTAGCTACATTTTGAAACTTTGTATGGCATACCTGATCAGTGTGAAGCTATAGTTTAAGGATTGGCAAGCCTATTTAAAAAACATATTTCTAAACAACATCTTACTATATTGAAAAGGCCTTTTGAAGTTTCTGAAGTAGAGAGGGTTGTGCTAGCTCTTATCCCACTAAAAACACTAAGACCCAATGGACTTAATGTATTTTTATTTCAAAAAATCTACCCTGAGACAAGAGACCTAGTATTACAAGTAGTTCTATAATTTATGAACTTAGGGAAGTTATTAAAGGAATTGAACAATTCCTTCATAACTTTTGTTCCTAAAACCCAAATCCTACTTCTCCTAGAGACTACAAACCCATTTCTTGTGTCAATACCATTTACAAAGTGATGGCTAAGTTCCTAGAAAATAGATTGAAAGACATTTTGCCTTCCTATGTCTCAATAGCGCAAGCTTCTTTTGTTCTTAATAGGTGTCCCATTGACAATATCTTGGCCTTATAGGAACTCTTCAGCAATTACACTAAGTTAATAGATAGAAGGAATTGCCTTATAAAGATTAAAATCCAAAAAGCTTATGATACGACCAATCTAGAATTTATTCTCACAATAATGAAGGCAATGAAGTTCCCTGAGCCTTTTAGGACCCTAATTAAGTAGTGTATTTCTACCATTTGTTTTAATGTCATAGTCAATAATGAAATGACTAAAAAGGTGTTAGGGAAGAGAAGCCTTAGGCAAAGGGATCCCTTATCCTGTTACTTATTTACACTAGTTATAGAAGTTTTAAGCCAAGTGATTATGCAAGAAATCCAGTCGACTATTACTTTCAAGTATCATTCTAAATGTAAAAAAATGAAACTCACTCATATGTTTTATGCAGATGATGTTTTTTTGTTTGCTAAAATTGAACCTCAGTCGATAAGGATACTCTTATAGCCCTAGACAGATTCCATAAGCTATATGAACTTACAATTAATAGGGAAACAAGCCTAATATATTTTTCTAAAAGTGCTGAGGGGATAAACTCGGAGTTAGCTATTACATTGTCATTGAAGGTGGGAGCATTGCCTATTACCTACTTGGGAGTCCCTGTCTCATAAAAAAAAACTCTCGTACTGGGACTATTCATTATTTTGGTTCTTAATTCATTGAGCTCCTATTGTCCACTCACACTAATCTTCCCTATAAACATCACTAAGGCCATTGACAAAGTCCTTAAAATTTTCTTATGGACATGAACAATTGAGGGAGGGAGCTACTTATAAGGTTAAATATGTAGGTTTGAGTATATTTGAATAAGAAGGTGGTTTGGGAATAATTCCTATGAAGCTAGCCAACAAAGTGATGATTATAAAGAGGATATGGAGATTTTTTATAGGTAAGAAATTCCTTTCAGTGCGGTGGGCGCATACCTACTATATAAAAGGGGTTAGCCTATATAGTTTATAGCCCAAAGTAGGCTTCTCATGGTCTTTCAATAGTTTAAAGACCAAAGAGAGCATTAAACAATTTATCGTCCATAAACCTTTTAATGGGACTTTTACATCCCTTTGGTATGATGAATGGCTAGGTAGAGGGCCATTGGAGAGAGTGGGAGAACTAGAGCAATTAAAATGCTTTATCCATCCTAATCCTATAGTACATGAAGTGCTCACTGATTATAAGAAACTTCTACAATAGCAAGAATCAAGCTCAACCTTAAGGGGAATTTTTGGTTCAGAGATAAACAGAAATGGGGAGGATGAAGTAAGGTGGAGAGACAGCTCCTCAAGCCAATTTAGTAACCAAATATGCCAAAACCATATTAGACCTCATC
Source organism: Pinacopodium congolense (assembly GCA_028565735.1). NCBI lineage: Eukaryota > Viridiplantae > Streptophyta > Magnoliopsida > Malpighiales > Erythroxylaceae > Pinacopodium > Pinacopodium congolense. Next base: position 13,185 of record JAOXYD010019479.1, read on the forward strand.
AAGATGGAAATGAGTGGTGTAACTTAGTATGGTTTGGTTCTAATCACCCTAGAGCTTCCTTTATAACCTGGCTGGCATTATTGTACAGACTCAACACACTAAGCAGTTGTCTAGGTTTTTTACCTATACAGGACCTGTGTCAACTTTGCTTGGAAGCTAGCGAGATGAGTTATCATCTATTTTTTTGATGTCCTTAATCTAATTTTATTTGGAAAGTTATTTTATACAGGTTTGGGGAGGACTACCAATCACTACCTTTAAATGAACTCATTCATTGGGTAAGGAGACTGAAATTTGTTAAGACAGGAGATAAACTACTTTTTAAGAATGCTATTAACATCTCAGTCTATCATATATGACAAGAAAGGAATCTATGAGTGTTTATAAACTAGGAAACGAAGAAGGAAGATATACTCAATTTCATTCTTCAAAGAATCAGAGAACATGGGATAAGTAATAATATTCAGGAGAAGTGCAGTAAAACGTACACAATTCGTTGACGATTCCCAAATTCAACAAATTAGGGCAACCTTCAAGGAAACCTCAGGGTTTTCTCAACAGCTAGGGGAGTAGGAGGAAATAGGTGGCAAATTCCTTACAAAGAGAGACTTTGATGGCTAGCTTATAGCAACAAAACCCTTGGTTAGCACCTTTCACAAACCTTCAACTTGTCAAGTGTAAGATGAATGTTAAGGCTTTAATAAGGTTAAACACAATATTTGTTTACTTAGATCAGGAGGTAACTTTGGGAAAAACAAGGTTTATGAGCGTCGATGAGCAAGGATACATAGTATGTGACGATTGACGATACGAGGCTATCCATGTGTGTTTCGATCTTTCTAAAGTAATTACGTGTAATGTTAGGTTAGGTTAACAATTTGGGATTATTTCCCCTTGTTTGGACCTCCTCGTGTATCTAACATTTCTTTTTAATTAATTTATTCGATTTTCAATTTTTAAAAAAAATTGTGATAATCTTAGGCCATGTTTACTTGAACTTTGATTTTTAGTTTTTTTTTAATATTTTTTAAACATAAAAATCTAAAAAAATACACTAATACAGCACATAAATCGAAAAAAAACACAACAACCAATATAAAATTACAACAAGAAACCACAACCCACAACCCAACTAAACATTCCCTTAAATCTAATGATTAATTATATAACTATCATAACGAGAAAATATACAAATATACAAGTAATATTCCATTCAAAATTCTCATAATTAAATCAGTTTAATAAACTTATTCTTTAATAAGTACGCACATATTTGTGTAGATGTTTTTATGCTTTAATCAATAAGATTGATTACTTTTTATATAAAAAAATAAACATAATATGTACTAGTTTTACTATTTTATTAATGACTTATCTTAACCAAAATATGATTAAGAATAATTTAGTGATAATAAAAAATACAATTTAAATTTGTAGACGGCATTCATCAACAGCTTCTCTGCTTCTGTAAGATCCAACTCCTGCCCAATGGAATAGGCAACCTGCT
>JAOXYD010019490.1:0-14689 GCA_028565735.1 Pinacopodium congolense
TAAGATTAACATCATAAACTCAAACCATTAGTGATTAAGCATGTTTTGTTATCTTCAAAACCAAGATTGGAACCTCCTTTGGTTCAACATTGTCATTGAATAATCCCTGCATGTGGTATTTGATGAAGCTAACCCTTTTAAAAGTAAGAGAGAACTTGAAGATGATGACATTGGTATGTCCAAAATTTGGAAAATTTAGCAGTTTAAGAGAATAAGAGGATGAACAAACTACACCAAAAGAGCTAAATGTTGAACAAATTTAGGAAAAGAAGGATGGGGAGATTCCTAAGGATTGGAAATATAAGAAGGATCATCCCTCATATCAAATACATGGTGATGTTCAATAAGAGGTAACGACTGGGTTTCATTGTAGAAATTTAACTCATCTTGCATTTATTTCTTATATTGAGCTTCAGGGAGTAAAAGAAGCATTAGGTGATGGATATTGGATCTTAGCTATGAATGAAAAATTAAATCTTTAATAGGAATAAAATCTAGACCTTAGCACCTATATAGAGAGAGATAACTTAATTATAGGCTTTATAACAAATTAGATGGAAAGGTAATATAGAAATAAATAAGGCTAGGTTAGTAGCTAAAGGATATAATTAAGAAGAAGGTGCAAACTATAATAAAACTTTTACACCTATAGTAAGGCTAAAAGAACTTAGGATTTTACTAGCATTTGCATCTTATATGGGATTCAAAATTTTCAAATGGATGTTAAAGATCCATTTTTTAAATGTTTTTATGGAATATGAGTCATAAGTAGAACAACCCCCTATTTTTGAAAGACACAATGCACCCAATTATATTTTAAAACTCATTAAAGCTTTGTATAGTTTAAAACTAGTACTTAGAGAATGGTATGATATGTTAAAAGGGTTTTTTTTTGGAAAAGAACTTTATTAAAGGAATAGTATACACAATATTTTTTATTAAAAAGGATAAGAAATAATATTTTAATTGTTCAAATATATGTAGAAGACGTAACATTTGCTGTTACTAATGAGTTTTTGTGCAAATAATTTCTAAAGTGTACGAGTAGGGAGTTTGAGATAAGCATGATGGGTGAGTTGAACTTCTTCGTTAAATTTCAAATCAAGCAAATGAAGGAAGGAATCAAGTTAAATATACTAAGAGGCCATTCAAGTGCTTTGGAATGGACTTAGTCAAACCTCTAGGCATCCCTATGAGCACATTTACTAAGTTAAACAAGGATAAGGAAGGTAAACTAGTAGATGTAAAACATTATTGAGATATCATTGGGATCTTGTTATTTCGTATTGTTAGCAGACTTAATATAATATTTAATCTATGATTATATCCTAGGTTTCAAGCATGCCCTAAGGAATCACACTTATTAGTCGTTAAATGTAACCTCAATTATTTATGTGGTATAAAGCATTTAGTCCTTTTGTATCCTAGGAACACAACTTTTGATTCAGTTAGGTATTCGAACGTAGACTATGCAATTAGGTTATTAGATAGGAAGAGTAACTCTGGTACATATTAATTTTTAGAAAATGCATTCGTTTCATGGTTTAATAAGAAACAAAAATAGGTTGTTTTCTCCAAGATGGAAACTGAATATGTCGCTATGAGTAGCTATTGTACACAAATTATATTGATTAGCCAACAAGTTAGGGATTATGGCATTGAACTTAAAAGGATACCTATTAGGTGTAATAAATTTTTAACTTAAAATTTGATTCAACATTCTAGGATAAGATATATAGAAATTCGATATCATTGTTTTAGAGATCATGTGTAAAATAGGGATATCAAATTAGAGTTTGCTGATACAATGTATCAATTATCTGATATTTTACCAAACCAATGAATGATGATCGACTTTGCATGATTAAAAGAGAGTTAGGAAAGATAGATGGTAATTTATTATGATATTTATAGGTTTTCAGTATTATATTTATTTATTTGTACTCTTATTTTTATCTTTTTAATGACTCTAAAAGGGGGGAGGGGGAAGTAGGATGTGATATTATATATTATTTAGGGGTAGTAATGAATTTTATTCAATTTAGGGGGAGTTTTGTAAAATTTGAGTTTATAAAAATGAGTTTGTATAGTTTAAGTTTGTAAAAATTGTTGAACTTATTGCTAAAATATGTTTAATTTAAGGAAAGTTAGTAAAATTAGATAATCTTATGTGTATTGGTTATTTGTAATAAATGTTAAGTTTTGAAATAGATTTGGACATGTAACTATGATATTGTGATTGAAATGTGGTTGTTTTTGTTTCTTTTGGTATTGTATAATAGGTTAGTATTTTTAAATAGCTTTAAGTGGTATTAAGAAAACTAAAGTGGCATTGGAACAAGTTTAATATTTTTATTGGTTTTATAATGTTATAATATTACATGGTTTTGTTATCATCAAAAAGGGGTTTATTATTAAATTGAGGGATGTTTCACCTAATTTTGATGATGAAAAAATCATCTTAGTACTAATGATTTTATTATGTTTAAGGTTTTTCAAAGATAAATTTGTTGAAAAGGAGTTTAAGAGATATGTTTGGACTTTTAAAGTTTAAATGGAGTATATGATGAACAAGTATAAAAGACTCAAGTTAAAGATCAAGATATTAATTCAAATAGGTTTCATGTTATAATTTTTTTATGTAGTCTTGTTTAGTCTTCTCATAGTGTTTTAAGGTGATCTATTTTCAAGAAGAAGTGTGTAGGGAATTGTTTTTAAATAATCCTCTCAAGATATAAAATGATTTTAGAAAATTTTTTGATTTCTCTATTTGTTAAGAAAGTGTCTTGAAGTGTTGGAATTTGTTTTGGGGTTATTTTGATGTGATTGCACTTGTTTTGTTAAAAACCAATTTGTATAGAGATTAGTCAACTAGTGGTGGTAAACCAATGACTAGTTGACCAATCAGTTCAATTGGTTAACTAGTGTGCACATTTTGGTAGACTAGTCAACCATTGGCATTTATCAGTTGACCAATGAAGGTTCGTTGATCGATCAATTGATGCATGTATATTGGTTAATCGATAATGGAAACTAGAAATTAGCGGTAAAATAGATCAATTGGTTTTTATTGATACCCAATAACAATAAATGGCTAGGTAGTTAAATTTTCACTATAAATAGGTACATTGGGGTGTGTTTAAAACATTTATGTATGAAGAAACACATAATCAAGTGATTAAGTGATTTAAGCATTGTGAGTGTTTATACATAACATCAAGCTTCCAATTAGTTCTATATAGATTGTCACACCATCTTGTTCAACGATATTTTGGAAAATGTGTTTTATGCTTTATCTTACCATTATAACATTTGTTTTCTTAACAATTAATATACATATAATTGCTTAACTCATACTTATCTACTTTAAATTCCATTAAATAATTCTCAAGTTTTCAATTTTTTTTAAAAATTACTTTAAATTCACATACTATTTCAAATTTTCATAAAAATCTAAATAGATGTTCCTTGGAAACATAACACTGAATCTAAGCACATGCAAGTCACAAAAAATAACAAAAATGTTAGGAGCCAATTTGGATTTATTTAATATTAACTATGTTAGCTACACCAACTACATTGAACTATACCACTTAATAATCAATTGACCATTAAAATTATTCTAAATAAGATATCCAAATTAATCACTTTCATAATCACAACAATTCAAGAGCATGCTAACAAAATATCCTATTCCCTTCCCTTGCACTTAAACTGAACATTGTCCTTAATGTTTAGTTAATATAAATAAATACAATTAAAGAAAGAGAATGGAATAAAGAACTCCACTAAATTTGTAGATCTTATTGTAACTTGTAGCTGTCCTTCCTAAATATAAGAAGAGAAGACAAAACCACACAAAGAAAAGTGAAAAAAACAAAATAATCAAAATGCAAATTGAATTGAAAAATAACAAAAAGCAAAATCCTACAATCCGACCTTAAAACAGATACTGTGATCCTAATTAGTCGAGTTGTCTCCTAACAAGTTCCTAGTTAAGATCTTTTAGCTGGACCCTATTATTGTAGAATTATGATCCTATTCCTTGTCCAATAGTTTCGTTCAATCTCTTTATAACCAAGATGGCTTATCATAAGCTTATTACCCATCTTACCTTCTGTTAGACTTCTTCTTCCACCTTTTCACCTTGTATGATATACCTTGGAAAAATATTTTGATAAAAAATTTCTTACCACTAGCCAGAAACTATAATATCATAAACATTAATGAACACATTTATATTCCTTTCTTCCTTTAGCATCAATAGCTTTTTTCTTATCTTTTTCTTGCTCACCTATCAGCTCATTCTTACTTTCTATTATTTCATCCTTGTCTTACTCCCTTGAGATCACTTTTATGTTTCTAGTCAGATTCAATTGTTCATATTTTGTAATTATTTAAAACAACTTCATAATCAATGTCTTCTAAGTATGTATATAAGCTTTTATACATTCATGTTGAGCCTTGTTCCTAGATATGAACTTAAGTATTAACCTAAAAGATTTAAATCTCGACTCCTTTTCTTATTGTTGTTAAAAATAATCCTATGGAAGCAGCTTAAAGTAGGCTTGACTAATCCAGAAATAATTTTAATGATTAGGTGTTTCTATACTAATTGTGATAACCCATGCAATCATCTCTATAATTGTTAGGTACAAAATTTGATGTGTTTCCATTGTTATTTGATGTGCATTTACCTATATTTTGATGTTTAAATGTTAAATTTATGTTTGTTCATGTTTAAATTGTAGGTTGATTTAAATGATTAAGGAAAAGTGAAAAAATATTCAAAGAAGAAGCTATTTTAGGATTTCAATCGGGTTTGGCCCTTAACCACCATTAATCCTCCTCAAACTATGATGAAGTACCTATTTTCAAGAGGGCATTATTGATAACTAACATTAATCAACATTAAAGGTTGTAGACATGGTTTTCTAGCTATTCTCTATTATTTTTCAATCAAATTACTTCCAAGTTACACAAAGATATAGTATGCATCCTCCTTATATATAGAAGTAGCTTGAGAGAAAATTTTTTTTAGGTATAGAAATTCATTAGTTTTTAGAGAGTTTTGGATTCTCTCTACCCTAGGTTTTTAGTTGTTCTTTCATTTCAATCCTTCGTTTTTGAAGATTTTAAGTTGTTTTTAGATTCTTTAAGAGCTTGGACACGTGATTTAAAGTTAGATTTTAGTTTAAAGCTTAAATTTGGGCTTTCTTAACTCTTTTATTTCATTATATCTCTCTTTTTCATTCATATAATCAAAGATGTTCATCTTGTGTTCTTTGATTCATATAAGTAGCTAATTCATTTTCTAGCTATGATAAGGCTATTAAATGTTTTTATTGAGCTTTTATACATTTTTATGAGCTAATTTTTGTTTATTTTAAGTGGTTAATGCTTGTCTTAACTTGTCTACTTAAGATAAAGTCATTAGATGATTAAGGAATGGAGACTTTCTACCTTAATTATTGAAACAATCAATAAACAACGTGATTTAAAATAATTTATGACCATTCTCTAGATAATAATAAGGGTGTTAATCTTGAAATAAGGGATTTTAAGATTAAACTTCTTAAACTTTAAGCCTATTATCTAAGTTTATGAGTGGACCAAACCACAAGATAGGATTAGTAGATATAAAGCACTAACTTGACCATAACTTTGTCTGAATTTGTTGAAGATAACCTATATTAGGTATCATAAGCCTTAGAAACTAAGTTGAATCATTGAAAGCCTAAACCTTAGCTATTCATTCATGTTTGGTAATCTTTAAAAGCAAATTTGATCTCTTTTGAATAATAAGCGTCTTTATTTTTTTTCAATTTATAAATAAATCAATTGAAGCCTTTTGGATAATTATAAGCAAAGTTACCTAGTAATTACAATATTTCCTCGTAGGATCGACACTTAGACTAATTAATTTATTGTATTACTTGTTGATAGGTGCACTTGTATTAAAACTTGGTCTTAAGTTAATCAGTTGAATCATAGGAAACCAAACCAATATAATAATTTTTTTGGTGCTGTTACTAGGGAAACATAACCAGAGACACTAGAAAAAAATTGGTGTCAATTATTTTATAATTGTTTATATTGTTCATATTGCATTTTGATATTGTTGCATTACTTTCTATATTTTATTTCCTTATTTGTTTTATTTAGTTAGTACTTTATTTTATTTTCTTAACTTTGCATGAAAACTCATGGCCAAAAGCTTCAGAAGCTTGAATTTGATCTGGAGATTGAACAAATAATTCATAGGCAAAAGATAGAATCTCAAGCTGTTACATCTAGTGAAAGTCACACAGAAATTGAACCTTTAGAAATGGAATATTAGGAGCACTTAGTACAAGATCTCAGGAATAAAATAGGGAACCTTTGATGATGGAATTGACAATATGAAATAAGGATGGCTAGCATTTTTAAACTTAGAATAGGGTTTAATGAATTTGAAATTTTACACGGGATTTATTCCATGATTAGATCATCCCAGTTTTGTGGTTCTTCTTTAGAAGATCTGAATGACCATTTACAAAATTAAATTAATATTTGTGATATCTTTGGATTCCAAGGAGTGTTAAATGATGCAATTGAGCTTAAGCTATTCCCTTTCTCTCTTAGTGAAAAAACTAAGGCCTAGTCAAATACCTTTTAGCTTGGTTGCGTCACTACTTAGAATGACCTTATAAACTTATTCTTACATAAATTCTTTCCACCAATAAAGACCTCAAAATTGAAAAACCAAATTTACTTTTTTTTTGCAATATAAGAATGAGAGTTTATATGATGCTTAGGAGATATTTAGAGAGATTATTTCTAAGTGTCTTAGTCATGGGTTTAGGACTTGTGAATAAGTAGATATCTTCTCTATTGGACTACATCTTCTACTTAATGAACTAAAGATGCTGCAGTTGGAGGAAATCTAATGAGAAAAAACTTCAGATGAAGCATATAGGTTGATTGAGGAAATGACAACCAATAGCTTCTAATACATATTTGAGCTTATCCTTGAGAAACCATTAGGATCCCATGTTATTAATGATACAACAACTATGATAGCTCAAATTTCTATTCTTAGTAAGCAATTGGGGGATTTAGGAAGACAAGTTTGTAATAATTAATTTAGAGGTTCAGTATCATGTGAATTATGGTAGTGTTTTCCATTCATCCATAAATTTTCAAGTAGGAATTCCATTTACCCATGAGATTAGAAAATCCTAATATCTAGGAAATTACAATAGGAAAAGAGGAGATCCTTATTTAAATACTTATAATCCTGTTTGGGAAAACCATCCCAATCTTTCATGAAATGACAATCAAAACTACAAATATTAATCAGCCAAACCTCAAAGAAACCTACCTCCTGGTTTTAGAGCCAATCCACCCCTTTAAGGGAGCTTTAGTCTTTAAGAGACCATGATGAATTTTTTCAAGAAGAGTAGGCAAAAGACACAAAATCTATAAATTCAATTAACCAGTCTTATGTAAGATAGGCTACTGTCAGTTGGTTTAAGTAACTTAATTTTTAACACAATTTTAACTTTGGTTAAACCAATATATAGGCAAGCACATGTCTCATAAATAATATAATGGAGGGTTTTTAAGACTTTAAGTGTCAATCTCATGAGGAAAAATGTAAAATTACTAGGTCAATCAGTTTACAATTATTTAGGAGGATAAAATTGCTTACTAAAAAGCTAAAAAGTACTAATTTAACCTAACCCAATCTCAGACACTGCAAATGATGTCTAATTGCTTCCAAAAAATTACCAAATCAGAGAAATTAACTAAAGATTAGGTTTAAATTATTTAATTAAGCATTTAACATTTGTGGTGATTAATTTAGAGCATCTTCGCAATTTTATGACAAAGTTGGGGCTAAGACTACTCCTTCTCTTTATTAATCATAACTTGAAGTTTAGTCAATCAAAAAATTAAGTTAATAGGCTTGAAGATTAAGAAGTTTAAATTTTATATCTTTAATCTTATAATGAAAACTCTTACAATTAATCAAGGTTTATGTTAGCAAACCTCTCCATAAGGTAATTTTAATGTAGTCGATTTCCTCTCTTTTGCAATCAGTTTTACTATAGCACATGACACTAGTGCATGCATATAGAGCCTTAAAGTTAAAGAATACGCTTAGAATTTATGCAGTATGTGAAAATAAATGAAGATCATCTTAATGAGAAGAGAAGCATTAGAGAAGAACTTAAAGATTGAGGAAGATCAAGTTCAAGAGTAGTGTTTATTATAGGTTTTGTGTAAGTTCTTTTATAAGACTTCTCATAGACTTACCATAGATTGAAAGGGCTCGCATCATGGATATTGCATTCATGTTTAGTATTTGCATATATGATGCATAATCAAGAGGTTTTGTATATGTTTGATGTATGTGGAAATCCTCTTAATGTATGAATGAATGCATGTATGGTATTGCATGAATATATGAGTTAAATGAATTGCTTAAAGGATGAATGAATGAATAAATTGGTATGATTAATTATTTGATAAATTAATTAAATTGGTATGACTTATATGTAAGTCTTGTATATTTTATTTAATTTTATGAATTAGAATATTGGTAGTATATGATTAAATGAAAAGATGATTGAAATTGGTTAGATTAATGGGTTAAGGAAATTTGGTAAGTAAAATGAATTTGATTTTGTTAAATTGTGTTCATTGTGTTAAGACATGTTTGGTATAAATTGATTTAAGTTAAAAATTTTTGGATTGGGTTAAGAATTAAATTGGATTAATTTGCATGGATTTGGGCTTAAATGGGTCTAGGAACCTGACCTTAATGTGAGGTCAGTCAATTAAAGAGAATAGATTAATGACCAATCGTAGTGAACACACAGCTAAATGTTGCAGCAGATAGGCTTTTGTAACTACTGTCTTTTTTTCAATGATTATAAACAGATAGTTCTTACAATGACTATAATGGCTAGGTTTTGTAATGGCTAGTTCTTGTAATAACTATAAATGATTAGTTTTTGTAATTATTAGTTTTTGCAATAGTTATAAATGGCTTATTTTTGTAAGAGCTATAAAAGTCTAGTTTTCCTTAAGATGGATATAAATATGTGTTGTGCGTGCTATGTTTGATATGAAAAAAAATATAAAAGATCTATATAAGTGTTTTGAGAGATATTGAGTATATTATGAGTTTTAGTGTCTTATTTTAGTATTGATGTTCATATTTGTATTGCATTACATACAAAAGTGTTTATATGAGCCTTTATATACCTTGATAAGTCAAGAGTGACTATTTTTGTAAGGTGTTGTTATGAGAAGGGTGTTTGTAAGAAGGGAATTAGTAAAGTATTTATATAAGGTTTACTCTTTAGCCATGAAAAAGAAGAAGGTTATTCTTGAGCTATAAAAGAAGAAAGTTATGATGTTATCCTTTAGCCTTAGAAAAGGGAGTGATAGGTTATTCCTTAATCCTTAAAAGGAAGAGTGAAGGTTATTCTTGAGTCTTGAAAAAAGATTGTAATACTAACATTGTACTTTTTATTACATTAGTTCAAAAATCTCAACAAGTGGTGTTGAGGACTAGACATAAGAGCAGGTGGACTACTCTGAATTAGGATAAATCATTTATACCTCTCTTCCCTTACTCTTTTACTTTTATTCACTTATTTTATATTATTTAATTTATTGTTATTATTTAATTTAATTTATTAAATTTTGTTTACCTTTCGCGTTAGAGAAAATTGGTATATATTAGGTCATATAACTTAAAAGAAAATTATAAACACCTAATTCACCCACTTTTTAGGTGTCGTACAAGAATAACAATTGGTATCAAATCCTAAGTCTTACATTTGTTTACTTATATTGAATTAGTGAGCAAAGATTATGGAATTTAGTTTAGTAGTACCTACTTTGTATAATGGAGATAATTTATTGGCATGGAAAATTTGAATCAAGCATTTCATGAAAGGTAAAAGTCTAGATTTATGGTTGAAATTTGTACAAATACTTCAAGTCCCTACAAAATTAGTAAGTGGGAAATTAGTTCCTAAAATAAAAGTGAATGGGACAAAAAGGATAAGGAATTAATGACTTTGAATAGTCAAGTTTTAAATATTTTACGTTGTGTATTAGAGTTAAAATGCATGAACTTTTGCAAGAAATGATGAAATTAATGAAATTGATGGCATTTAAGTTTTTGAAATGGTGTTTGAAATCGGTAACGACGTTTGATACTTTTTTGGCATCAAGGTTTGAAAATTGTGGTATTGAAGAATTATGCAAATAATTAAGTGGAACATGTTATTGAATTGCAAGTGCTTTGATTATTAAGTTATATGTTCTTTCAATTGTGAGAACTTCAAATTGTTGATTTCTTACATTGTTTCTTAATAAAAAAAGGGAAGTAATGCATATTTAAAATTCTTTATGGACAAGCGAATTTCGAATTAAGTGATATGGTTGATCTATGTCATTTGATGTGCATTTGACATGTTTATCCCTGTAAGCCCTATGGCACCTAAGAGAGAGGGTGAGTTGGGTAGTTAAAAATTTCTTTGCATCTTAAAACAACTTAAACACCTTAGGCCAAAATCAATTAAATGAATTCTCTAACCAAAATTTAACCTAAATGATATGGCAAACTTTATGAGAATGGTAAACATTCAATCAATAATATAGTAAACACAAGCACATAAATATACAAAGATAAGAAAAGAGATAAACAATAAGATTTATAGAGATTTACTTACCTCAAAAATAGACTACGTCATCTCTCTAACTACTTGTTAGAAATCCACTAATAACTAATCTACTTTAAATAAGTGAAGAGTAACACTTACAATAATCTTATTTCTAAGGCCAATAGGAACCTTAATAACAATGTTGATTTTAAGGTTAAGAGGAGCCTTTACAACAATCTTGATTATAAGGCTAAAAGGAACCTTTACAATCTTACTTTAGGGTAAAGAGTAACCCACCAATCTTATTTAACAATGGGTCAAGAGGAGCCCAATAATCTTGTTTCTAAAGGGTCAAAAGGATCTTAACACAATCTTGCTTAAATGGGTGAAGAGTAACCCTTTATACAACTGAAATTTACAACATTTTCATTCCACAAAAACATCCCCTAAATCAAGCTCTTTTGAGCCTTAACACAAGCTTATATAGCTCAATAAACCTAATCAAAATCAATTCAAGAAAGAGCCTAAAATGCAATTAATGCAATGCTTATACCTTATGCAATGTCAATAGACATAAAAAGCATAAAACAATACAATTCCCAATTAATAAATATTTCAATTAAAATCTTCTTTATCCTAGGTGAAGAGCAACCTATACAATCTATTTTAAAGGTAAATAACAACCTATAATCTAATGAATAATTAACAATCAATTATCCAAATTTATGTAACCAAATACACCTTTAACGGTTTTTTTCTAAAGCTCAATCAATAAAACCAAATCTAAAATTTCTAGGGGGAAAAAATTATGACAAGCTACCTAACACCTTAACAAATCAACATAATCAAATTTAATAAATAAAAATTTGATCATGACAACCAAAAGGTAGATTAAGCCTAAGATCACAAAATCTATCAAAGTATGTAGGATATATTTTCTAGCCTACACATAAATGAATTTAACCATTCAATTGATGTAAGCTTGATGCAATAAACCTACTGCAACATCAATATATCAATTAACAACAAATTGCAAAAAATAAACACGATTTTAAAGAATCAACCAAATGGATTAAAATCAAGAACAAAACAGATCAAACGTAAACATCTTTGAGGTAACCTAAAAGATTAAGCTCAAAAAACTAATATTATGGCTTAAAATTAAGAAAAAATACTTGCAACCTCCTAAGACCTTTATAAATTTAGAAGTCAAATCGAAATAAGCAAAGGAGTTACACAGAGAACTTGATATATTTGAGCAATTTTTTTTCTTTAATATCAAATGATTGTTATGAGTTCTTAAAAATCAAAATAAAAGATCCAATACACTCTTGAGGCCTTAAAAAAATGTGTATGATGATTTTTAAGCAACAAAAATAGATTTACATGCCCAAAAATTAAAGAACACAGTAGTTGATCCAAAATGGAGATAGTTTTGGGGAGTAGGACTTTGAAAGCTTAAAAAACATGAAATAATCACTTAACCATTCAAAGGTAAACTCAAAGAAACTTGTTTATGTTTAAAGAAATTGAAAACGCCAATTTTACAACATAAAAATGGATTTACAAGAAAATTGAATTTGAACAAAAATAGTGAAGAAAATAAACATAACTTTAGTATTTGAGATATTTGATCTTTTAATTTGTTTTTCAAAGTATCTAAACCTGTTAAAATAGTTTAGGAATGCTATTTATAGTGTTATGTAGGAAGTGGAGACGTTAAAAATAAGAACTAGCCCTTTCGGATTAAAAAACCATTGGAAAAAGGAAAAAAGAAACTAGTCATTATGCTTAACAGGGACCTATATGACAGGCTTTGGGAGCAATATGGTGCCTTCTAGACCGTCGTATAGCTCTCTAAAAATAGAGGCAATACGGGGGACTGGAAGACCACCATATAAGGTTTCTTAAACCACTGTATATGTTTCAAAAACACATAAAAATGGTTCAAATCAATCACAAACATTTTTAAACAAATTCTTAATAATAATTAACAATTCAAACAAGTTTTAAAATGTAATTCACCCCCTCTTAGGTTTCGTATAAGGCTAATAGTTTAGTTATGCCAAGATAAAAATATGTTGTTTATTGATTAATCCAACAAGTAAAGTGGATTTTTAGGATCCTATATTATTTATTAATCTCTTCTTAAGTTGCCAACTTAAAAACAGACCATTTAGCCCATCAATAAACAAAAACCATGCCCTTAATGATGCCCAAAAGCTCAATTAACTCATTTATAAGCCAATCTTTACTTAGAAATTGATTTAGCCACACATATTAACCAAAGTAAACAAACCAAGCATCTCAAGCAATATACTTTGATTAATATACAAATAGAAAGGTAAATAACAATTTTTAAGTTCAGAAAAACACCTAAAAGTGGCTTTTGAATGTTTTATAGGTTCTAAAATGTGATCTTAACTCCTACATAACTCAAAATTTTCAATAAAACCTTAAGAAAATCAAAGAACACAAAGATATGTAAGTTAAAGCATAATAATTTGATTAATATTAAAGCAAGAACATAACATGAAGTAATCTGAGTTAGAAAACCCACTAAGATGATCTTTATTTTTAGATATATGTCTAAACAAAAAGCTCCAATATTTGGTAACTCAAAAACAACTTAAAATCAAAGATACATGGGTTTGAAGATGAAGAACATTAAGAACAAAAAGAAGAAACTAAGGAAAAGCTAGAGATAAAAGTTCCAAATATGATCTCTCTCAATTGTGGTGTGAATTATTGTTATTTTCCACTTATAAAAGCATAAGGACAACCCTCTTTATCCTTACTAGATAGGGATTTAATTGTAAGCAATGCCTCAACCAGAATTGTGGAGATTTTATTGAGATTTGTCTATCTATGTCTACAATGATGGTTTGACTCGGAGCTCAATGGTTGTGTATTAAGACGGCAAAAACACTGTTAGAGCTCAATTCTAGGGAACCTCAATGTAGGTCTCTCCAAACCCATGTTAAGGGTCAAGAAAGTTCCCAATGTGCATTTGCTTCACTCCATTCTTCAATCAATCAAGTCTAACTACAAATTAAACATTTCCAATTAGGAAATAAATATTTAAACATGAAATTAGGGGTTAAAAAAAACAAAATCCATTGAAAACACAATCAATTTGACCTATATCATTCACTTGATCAGTTACGTAGCACTACATAAAAGAATCTTAGAGAATATGTTAAGGCTATCACATTGAGGAGTTGTAAGGAATTAGAGAGTGTAGGTGATGAGAGAAAGAAGATGGAGGAAGAAACGATTAGTAAAGAGAAAGTCGTGGAGAGTAGGAAGGAAGAGAAAAAATATGAGAGTGAAGAAGAAGACAGACAACCTAGGATATTTGTCTATCCAAATGTTCAATTTTATAAGCCTAACATCCAATATTCTCAGAGGTTAAAGAACTTTAACATGGATAAAAAATTTGACATGTTTGTAGAGTTGTTTAAGAAATTATACGTTAATATCCAATTTACTGATGCCATTTTCAAATTCCTATTTATGTAAATTTTTTAAAGGAGATTCTTTCAATGAAGAGGAAGTTATACGAATATGAGACTGTTAATCTTAGTAAGGAGTGTTCAACTATCCTATTTAAGAAGTTACCTTCAAAGCTTAAGGATCCTAGTAATTTCATCTTTCCTTACACAATATGTAACTTAAAAATAGATAGGGCTTTTATGGATTTAGGAGTTACTGTCAATTTGATGCCAATGTCTATTTTTAAGAAGCAAGGATTAGAGAAATCTAAACCCAGCAGTCTCACTGTAGTTAGCTAATTGTACTATCACTTATCCTAGAGGAATCATTAAGTATGTGTTAGTGAAAGTTAGGAAATTTATTTTTCCTGGTTATTTCTTGGTGTTAAACATAGAAAAAGATTCCTATCATTTTAGAACAACAATTCATGGTTATGTTGTTGGTTTATATGATTAAATTTTTTATCATAATCAATGTACAGGCAAGTACACCTGTCATACAAATAATATAGTGGAACAAGGAGTCGG